>JAODPA010100261.1:0-51887 GCA_025585075.1 Nepenthes mirabilis | reverse complement strand
AATGTCTAAAATTATACAAATTTCTATTAAAATTTGTGGTATTAGTTTTCAAAAATTTTACAATCTAAATTAATAAATTAGACAATATATGATTAGCAAGTTATTTTATTGATTTGACACAATTTGATACTTTGTTTGCTATAATTTAAACCCGACATAAATGTCAGATACCTAGGGTGCTCTATCGTGCTTGAGATGGAGTGCCTCCTATGTGGATTTTTAGCTGTTGAATCTCAATAAACGATTAGAAGTTTTATTAAAAAAATCATTGGAAGGAGTTCCATCTGCAGTTCCTATCATGGAATGTAATATCGGTATTGCAGTTCCCGGTACCAATATTTTTTTGATATTGTGACAAAATTGTGATATGTCACTGTATCATCAATATAGTCGCAATGTATCGGACGATATTTGAAATATTAATATATATACCTGATATATGCCTGTCATCTTATGGTTCAAAGAAATTTTTTTCGTTTCAGAGTTATCCAATACTGTTTCATGTTATCTAATATGTTTAATATCAATATGGCCGTGATTGATTGTCCAATACCAATGTTTTCATCCGTGGCTAAGATTAAATGAAAAATTAAACAATCATCTGTTTTGTTTCATTTCAATGGCCGGAAGATTCTATTTTTAAACCAAAATTTATGGCATCCATGTTGCTTTTCTTCCTCATTTGCCATCTGTATCAAGAAAGAAGAAACAAGCGATGCCTCATCTCCCCCTTGAAAACATCTCTAAATTCTGTCAATTTTTTTATCTCAACCAAAGTTTGAGGCATTTAATATATGTTATGTAATTTTTGTTTGAGTTTTTGTTTTAGTAGTACAATTTATAGGTTTTCATTTTGTTCCCATCCTTCGGGCTACTGACTGAGGAGGGGGTGAGTTTTCCTCGATAGTCTGCTTTGTCATTCTATTGGACACTAACCTCATCATTTGGGCCATTTCTCCCACTTGGATGACCACATCGTTAAGGACCACATGCATATCTGGGGGGATTTTGAGCCCTGTGATCATGACTGTCTTGCGGGGCAGGCATGGCTGGTCCATCACTCAGGATAGGGTTGGATTGACCTTTTGGCCTCATGTCAGCCATTGTAAGTGTTTATATTCATCAAGATGGTAAAAAAGCTCTTAAAAAACGAGCTTAAGTATGAGATTGTTATAGGGAAAGACTTTCTCTCTGCATTTTTACAAACAATGATGCATACCTGGGTAATGATTTAACTTGAATCCTTAACGACCCAAATTTGAGTTTGAACCGAATCCTAATTAATACCATCCACACCACAACAAAAGCAAGAGGTGGTGGGACCCAATAGTGTTTTCCTAGGGGTTTTCATCTGATAATCATTTCAGTTTAACACATCAGCAAACCTGGAAAGCAAATTTAGTGCTTGGGTTATTTGGTCGACAATAAAGGGGAGATATTTGGCATGATGAGACTTGTTCAAGCGGAGGTTGAAGCCTATCCTGGCTCATAAGTCCCTCTTAAGGGGGATTTAAAAGGTCTTTTGGAGGACTGTCTTCATGCCTTGATGAGTCTTGTGTAAGTCTGAATGAGATTGCTGACCTAAGTAGATCTTGGGTTAGGTTAGAGATGGAGGTGGCCTGGGAACCCTTTTTTAGGGGGACTTAATATTCTCCAAGGAAAGCTCTTTAACATGCCAACACTAAGAGATTTTACTAGGGAATCCTTGGGTTATGAGCAAGAATTGGTTTCTCTCTTATTTCTCAAGAAATCTTTCCTAATCAATTTTTCTCTTAGATTCTTCTCCCCCTCATTCTCCAAAGGTTTCGTTATTATAGAGCTGACCCAAAGGGCCTTTCAATTGGTGTGAAGAGAGGTGGGCTGAACCGCCCTGTTCTGACATAGTCAGCTACTTCTCCTTGTGGCAAAACTAGAGTGGACCAAATTGGTCTGCACCATGCCCTACTATTGGTATACCACTTCACTTTTCACTTGCCATCGTTGGGCATGGGTAATTAGGTGGCACACCTTCTGGCTACTTTATCAGGGCCAATGATTGTTTTCAGCATGTGCTTTTTTATGCCTTTTACCGAGAAATTCTACTTCTTTTGTCATGCTAACATCAGCAGGATTGTGCGTCTTTTGTGAGCCCCCGGTATGTACCGAGGCTTCCCCAGCCTTCTTCACACCCTGGGTTTGATATCCTTTCACCGGTTGTTCTTCTAACTCGGTAGCTTAGGATCCCCATACGGGATGCTGGCCCTACATGCACTTGAACCAACTTTGGGACCTTGGTTTCGTCAAGTATCCGGCCTCTCCTGGCACTTTGGCCAGGCCTGGGACTCCGAACTCATTGGCCTCGATCCTTTTGGCACATGTACCTTCCTAATTGGGTCTTTAATCCTACTTCAGAGCTCCCAGTCCATATGTGATCCAGACAAGACCCCACAAATTTACTGACCACATAACCTCCTTTTTTTCTATTCCACAAATTCCCCTTTCCTCTTAAAGAGGCCTTGAAGAAGTGTCTAACTTGGTGTACACAAACTGAAGGGGAAGATTGGATTGATATTGGTTGGGGGCTGTGATTGAATAATGCGCGTATTTGTTGTTTGGTTGTATGATACTCATGTTTATCTGTTTTCTTTGCTTGCAGGTCATCTTATGTAAAACCACTCGTGCAGCATCCATGGCTTCATTTTACAATCTCACTCCAGTATCTCACCCTCACAAACTCAGCTTTCCTCTGGACTGTACTATCCATGTGTTAGTAATATGAAATGTCCTCTACTTTTGTTTTATGTCTAATTAAAAAACTGCTGATGGTATTCACAGATAAAGTTAGATAGTCCTTTGTTGCAGATATAAGATGCTTACTAAGCTGGTATTATAAATTCTCAACAGTATGGGGAGCTCACCCATGAACTTTAAGTTAACTAAGCTGTTTCATAGTTGACACCATTTTGAACTGTTTCTGAGAAAGTTGCTTATTGCGAAACAGAGGGCACACATTCGATGACTGCAGAAATAAAGGGCCAAAACTAAGACAATATGGAGGATCAAGCCAATGAAAGAGAAAGGAAGATGGCAAAAATGGTAGTAATACTTCCATTGAAAGCTTCAAAGATGACCATAATTGAAAAAACAAAAAAGAGCAAAAAGGCTTGTGCTGCAAACAATATTAAAGTTTGTGCAACAATAAATAAGCTAAATACTTCAAGTTCATTTGCATCTCTCAACAATATATTAAAGAAACTGAGCTGTTGCAAGAACTCCGAGTTAATTTGCTGTGAAATATCAATCGGAAGTTTTGACAAAACTCTTGAGGCATTGCAGATGTAGACCTCTATATTGAACGAATGCCAATAGGCAGTTGAAGTATAGTGGGTTGAAGGGTAAACAAAATGATTTAAGAGATGTCTGAGGAAGAATAGGATTGGGGTTGATTGGATAATTGAGCCCAGAATAAAGCAAGTAAATAATTGAAGATTTTCAATTACTGTTGAAAGGGAGCTGGTCGACTAAAGGTGATCATGACTCTTTTGCCTAGATTTTCCTTGTGTGGGATACTAAGGTGCATATGTGAGTCTTGAGCTTCTACCTCCCAAATGATTCAATGTTTGCTTAAACCAAAGATGCAGAATTTGCTAGCTTTGTTTGTGGTGTTTTCATAGCATAAATAATAGGAAGCTGGAACAAAAAGTGAATGGTCCGTGGATTATTTTGGGGATCATAATGCTGTATTGAACTTTGATAGAAGGATAAAGAGATTGCTGTTACCTTTGTTGAAATTTGTTATTTTAGATAGTGTGTGGAAGATCTGAGATTGTATGCAAATTCTATGCATGTATAACAATCATGAACTACAAGACAGGGTGTTTGCAAAAAATTAATAGAGCAATGGGAAATGGGGCTTGAATGCTAAAGTTAAGGATGCCTGTGCAGTGTTTGGTAATCTGGGTTCAGATCATAGCTATATTCTAGTGTATTTGTACCTGCCGTTGGAAATAAAAATAAGGCACTCAAATTGTTTGATATGTAGTCAAACCATGGATTTTTCGAGAGATTTTCAAGCAAGACCGGTCCCATGAAGCAAAGTGGTGTTCTTCTGTTCAAAGTAGTAACTAAGTGCTGCACGACTCATAAACGATTAATATGTGGGATCCTCAGCATATCTATATGAAAGTGGAGGTTGTTATAAACTAGAGAGAATTCAGACTCAAATGAAACATAACCTATGAATGAAGACCTGACATGTGAGCAATAACAAGCCAGGAATGAGTTGGGATATTTCCTTGATGCTGAGGAATGGCAATGAGAACACAAGACAGACCAATTGATCTTTTGGGGGGGGGGGGACTTGGGGCCAGATATCTGCTTACTTTTACACATCACTTAAACTATATTGTTAAAGGTGCGCCTAGGTGTGAGACTCAATGGGTGGTGCCTCAGCATGTTTAGGCTAGGCTTAATCGAGAGGCTCTTGCTTATCATGTTCGGACTTTTACAGCCATAAATTTGTGCAGCAAGGGAAGGGGCAGGAACATAATTCAGCTGATATTATTCAGGGCACGGGCAGCTGTATAATTCAGCAACCAGCTCGGCAGCCTTCTCAACAACTTAATGGCTTAATCACTTAGCCAAATAAGTAGAGAGAAATCAGGAGGAAGCAGCTGGGAGCTGCTGAAATGGGAGCCGGCTGCAAGCTGCTGAAGTGGCAGCAGCTGCCGCCAATTTTGACCACAGCACAGCCGAAATTCATGGGAGGAAAAGGGGTGACATAGGCAGCACAATATCAGCTAATTTCAACCAATAAATGAGCAACACAAGGAAGCACATTTAGAGGCAAAACGGGTGATGATTCAATAAGAATTAAGCCACCCAGTTGGTGATGTAGAAGGGAAGATTATGAGGTGTTAACTGGGCTAATGGCACAGCATCTCAATTCTAATTAATATAAGAACGTGTGAGGAAGTGAGGAGAGGAAAACGAAAAAAAGCGTGGGAGGTAAGGAGAGAAAACATAAGAGAAATAGAAGAAAAAACAGAGGGAAACCAAGAAGAGGTGAAGAAGCAGAACTAGAAACCAGTAGGAGCAATGAGTGTAGTTGAATATTTTGGCAAGTGTACTTGATTCCTTTCTTTCCTTGGTGTTGATTATTGATCATTCCTTCAAGTATTGTCATTTTAATACTTGCCTTATGTTTTATTCTTGCTCATATTATCATGATGGCATAAGTTATACTCGGCTTTATGTTGGAGGCAAAATTTAGAGGCAGAATAGCCTCAGTAATTCGGATTAATCGGTGACCAAATGGTCTCTAAACAAGCCCAATTTTTGTATACAACAAACTTAATATCTTACTTATGCCGTGACCAAATGGCTCCTGGAAATGAGTTGCATTGGTCATTGAACTGGTTTCCACATCAGTAATAGACCCAGTTTCAGCAGCTATGCTGATATCCGAATTTGCAGCCTACTAACCGGACCCCAAATGGGCTGAACTGGCAGCCACAGTGGCTTAAGTGTCTTGTGATGATGTGGGAGCATCACCCTATAAAATTTAACCCTGAATCGATCAATAATCGGTCACCAAAACAGAAACTAGAATCGGCTGCATTAGGAGCTGCTAATACAGAATCATTGTCTGTATATTATGACCTAAACCGGCTGAGAAATCAACTTGAACCGGCTAGGAACTAAACCTAATCTTAAATATAAGTCTCTTAGTTATAATAAGACTCCTTGGACCAGCCAAGAATTGGTCTAGAATTGGCCATAAAACCGGTAATAGCAAGAACTGGTCCTTGCTGATGCTGAATTGGCAGGTTAGGAACAATGGACTGAACCGGACCCAATTCGGTTGAACCAGCAGCCGGCCTAGCCAATGTATAATCTATTAAGACTAAACTATTTACAAGTAAATCGGTCGTCTCAAACTCCCTGAGGTGAATACTGAACCGGCCTCCTAAACTAGACCAAACTGGAGATGCTGAATCTGGCATCTTGAAGAAATAAACCAAACTGGCCCGGAACCAGTTGATCCAGCACCCGACCTGGCCAAATTAACAAGTCCTAACGTTGAACTGTCGGCCTATAAAATTGTAGCAAAAAATACCTTCAAAATAATGCTGCACCGGACCCTAGAAGCTGCCAACTAGCTTCCCGGCACAAGCTGGAATTAAGGCCCTGAACCAGTTCAGTTCTGCCTTCCAAACCAGATGGACTGGCACCTGAACATTTATTAGGATAATATTAGATAATAATAAAATATTAATGGTAAAATTAAGACCCAAACCGGGCGCCGAACCAAATGGACAAACCGGTTACTATATTGAATTTCAGCTCATATATAGCAAACCGGTTCATCAAGCTAGCTTATAAGTGTAGAAAAACCAAATTAAACCGACTCATGGACCAACCATTAACTCGGTCTCGAACCGGAAACCAAGTCCTTAGAAAATTGTACTAGAAATTGATTAAAGAAATTAATCGAGTCAACCCTAAAATCAAATACCAAGTCGACAACCAAATCGGCCGAATATATCATATGTTAAATCTAAATTTTTAACACATATAGAAGTTTAAGGTTAAAGCTACGAAACCGGAAAAAATTCATCGATTTCTATTACGATTTACGGTTTGTTTATAATTATTGCATTTTATGATTGTATACTCGATATTATGGAAAATTATATGAAAGCTTTGCAAGTTCCATTTGGATAAAGTATTTCATTTCAAAATGAAGAAAATTAAGGAAAAAGAATTATGAATGATTTGAAAGCTTCCATACGAAGTTTTGACCATGGGTTAAGAAATTGGACTAAGGATCTTTTCAGAGGGTAATATTATCTTGTATGCCTTAGGATATTGTAGTAGGAAATCGAAGACGGCTTTTAGCGCCGTCTACTAAGATTATAGGTAGTACCATCCACCTCGGGGTGTAAAAGGAGGTTAGCCCTTAAATTGTATAGACTATCACAATCCACCCACCTCGTGGTGCTGTACGAGGTTAGGCCTTAGATAATGGGGACTATCACAATCTTTTCTTCGACTTGTCTACTCATTTAGCTAGTAAGGCCTACTAACTCTGATCCCTCAAGATAAGGAAGTTAAAATAAGAATCAAAGTGGAAATAAGGCAAAGAAAGATAAATGCTTTGCATTTCATGTATCCGATTCCTATTTCTTATGATAACATAATTCCAGTATAAATGTGCATATCTTTTTATATTATGTACCTTACTGAGTATTTGACTCACTCCCTTGCTGTTTTAGTGCCTTTAAATGGTTTGCAGGAATTGATGCTTGATGAGCAGGAGTAAGGATGGAAGTCTTAGTTTTATTTATATTTTGTGACGTTTTTGGAAAATATGTAAATTACTGTACTTAGTATGAAAATGTACATGGTAATGCTGTAAAGTTAAATGTGTTATGACATGATATATTGGTAATCTTAGAGTTGCTTCTGCAAATATTGGCACTAAATGTATGCTTCCGCCAGTTGAATAAAAATGACTTTTTTGATTTTAGCAGGCATCTTCCTCAGCAAAACTGATATCGCATTTTTGTAGTATGATATCGGAGCCATTATAAATATGGCTATTAAATGGATCCTTTGTATAAGTTCATCCATCCCTAAATAATGATAATTACGAAGATAAAGACGTGGGATGTCACAGGTGCATCTGTTTCTATTGGGAGTCGGAAGACACCCAACCTGAGTATATTTAAGTTTGAGGGTTGAACCCAGGATGCAAACACGAGAAATCCACCAATGTTGAGTACGTTGAACGCAAGTCATTAGTTGAATGTACGGAAACACCAATACGTGATCAATAGCAACAGACAACAATTAGAACTGGTAAGCGATTTCTTAAATTCATTCCTCCGTAAGGGTTTTGGACATTTTGGCATTTTTCACTAGTATACATTGATAGTCCTTAACTTTTACAGTGGAATATCTAATTTTTTTATAATACTAAAATTTAAATTAAATTTATCTAAATTTCTCAAAAAATTGAAAGATGCGAGAAAAATTATATAAAATTTATATGGCTTGGTTTATATTTTAACATCTTCCCTCTATTAAACTGCCGAAATCCTCGTTGAATTGATCTTCAGTGTAGTTTTAACGTCTTACCTCTTTAGCCTCACGTTTTCAATAAGTACCTAGTTTGTTTCTTTTGTTGGCCTCCCATTCCTCTTCAAGAGCGTTTTTTTCTTCCTTTCAGTTAATGTTGTTACCTCCGTTTAGCAATTATCTCTTCAACTTTTAGTGTTAGTGATGGTTTTAGTCTGATGTTGGTCCTCTGCAAAAGGTTGCATGAAAGGTCTTCCGTGTTAGGATTATATGACTTTAAGTAGCTCACATGAAAGAATGGGTAGACCTTCATCCATTCTAGAAGATCTATCTTGTACGATGCCTTTCTTCACACAAGTAACAATTTGGACGGGTTTATTTTGGAAGGAAGCGCTTGTTTCTTCTTCTGAGAAGCTGCATCTGCTCTTAGAGAAGTTTTACCAATATAAGCTCTCGCACACTAAATTGCATATCCCACCTCTTCTCATTTGTTCAGTTCTTAATTCTATCAGACAGTTTCTCTAAATAGGCTTTGCCAACTTCATGTTTTGCTTCCACTATTAGGCAAAGTTGTAAGCATGAAGACACTTCCCTTTTTAAGGCCCGACCACAGTATGTGAAAGAAGCGGCTGCTGATCAGTTACAATCTTGAAAGGATTTTTGTTTGAAGAAGAGTACTTTTGAGTGTTAAAACAAAACTAAGCAACCCAATCCATTTGACCGACACTTACAAAATGGCACATGTACTCCTTGAGTAGGCCATTAAATCTTTTTGTTTGATAGTTAGTTTTGGGATGGTAATTTGATGAGATATTTGATTTTGAACTAAGCAGTCTAAGAGTTCTCACTAGAAGGCTTCGATAAAGTGGGCATCTCTATTCCTCACAATGCTTTGGGGCACTATTCAGTGTTTGACAATATGCTTGAAGAAAAAGGACGCCCCCTAAACAATCTTTTGACATTGGAACAAATGTTGTGTACTTAAAAAAGCAGTCCACGTCCGCCAAAATGCATGAATACTCACTAACCTTGGGCAATCTAGTGATGAAGTTAGGGACACGCTTTTCTGGGGTCTACTAGGTACATTGAGGGTTTTAGTAACCTCGTTGGCTTCTGACGTTCAATTTTGTCCCGTTGACAGGTTAGATAAGTTTTTGTATAGATTATCACATTGTCCTCCATATTGTTGCCGGTTTTCACCACCACGAATTTGGAGCCAAGCAAGTAGTGTCTTCATGTCCTTAGATAGTGGACGTTTGCTAGCAACTCTTTCTCCCGAGTTATATAACGTCTTTTGACCTCAGTCATTTTTGTACTTGTAGGCAATTGGATGGCCTTCTTGTAAGACCTTACCAAGGGCAAAATCTGGTGCATCAATTTGCATTTTAAAGTGCTTGCTAACATCTGGGAGGGTTAACACTAGCTCTTTCATTGTTGCGTAGTTTAGCCCCTCGAAGGCTTTCTAGCATGCCTTCATCCAATTCCAGTTCTTATCCTTTTTGAACAGATCCGTCAAAGATGAAGCTTTCTTTGAGTATCCTTATATGAAGCGACAGTAGTAGTTTGTAAGGCCAAGAAATGAGTATAGCTCGCTCACATTTGTCCGGACTTGCTAATATGAGATAGTTTGTACTTTTTTTGGATCCATCTTGATCTGACTTTGTCCCATGTCATGCCCTAGAAAGCTGATCTCCTCCCTATCAAAAGAGCACTTTTCATGCTTCACATAGAGATGATTCTCTTTCAACTTCGGAAACACTTATTTCATATGATTTAGGTGATCGTCTAAGCTTAAACTATATATCATGATATCATCCAAGTTGACCACCATGAATTTATGTAAGTATTCATGGAATACTTTGTTTATTAACGCACAAAATGTCGAAGGAGGATTAGTCAATCTAAGGTAAATCACTAGCCACTTAAAAAGCTCCATATCTCGAAATATATTCAATTTTCAACTCATCTTCTTTCGTGGTTTTGACTTGATGATAGCTCAACCTTAGGTCAAGCTTCATGAAATATTTGCGCTGTTGAAGTGACCAAACAAGTCAGCAATCAAAGGAATCAGATAATAGTTCTTCATCTTTACCATATTTTAGAGCCTTGTAGTTTATGTAAGGATGTAAGCTCCCATCTTGCTTCTTCTAGAATGGAACATGGGCTTTGTAAGGTGTTTTCGAAGGGCATTGAAACATGAGCTGATCAACCCATCCAGTTGTTTTCGAAGCTCAACTAGATTCAGAGATGCCATCTTATATACTACTCGAGCAAGTAGCCTCATCCCTGATGTTAGTTCGATCTGGTGATCCATTACTCTACGGAATGGAAGAACCTTAGGCAACTCTGTTAGCATTGACTCCTCGAACTCCTTTAGGAGCAGGTGACTTTTCGGTGGTGGTGACCCAAACTCAACATCTTTCCTAATTGACAATGTCCAAGGAAGGTATGCTTGCCTTATGACCCTTTTTAAATTGAAGTGCATATGACACCTTGTCCTTGTCCTTGCCCTTTCTCTAAAAAATGTTCACCTTTTTGGAGGCGCTTAACAAACTCGTACTTTGCTCTTGAGGAACAACGAGTTTAAGTGGATCATGGGCAGTTCCTTAGACGACCTAAGGAAGCCCATCCCAAAATTAGGCTAAAGTTATCCATTGGTCCTACTGTGAAATTTAGCTTCCCATTCCACTTTCCAAGTTGTACTAGCACATACTTAGCAGCACTAAGGGTCTATGGGTGGGGTTTGTGTATTAGTTCAGGACCTTTATACTGCCATCATCTCGCTTTAGCAACATACTCCATTGATTCGTTCAGTCTCAAACACAGAGTTGTGAGTGGCACCTGTGTCGACCATGGTGTAGTTACTCTTGCCATTCACTTGGATTTCTGCGTGCATTTGGTGTGTGGATTTGGTGGATGTTTGAGTATGCTTCTCTGTAACATACAAGAGGTGAACCACGCCCATGCAAGCTTGGTCCCATTGTTCTCATCATCTCCTGATCCAGTTGATCCTTTATATCTTCTAGTGCACTTAGAGTTCTTTTGTGTTGAAATTGTGCCACCTTATGTGGCCAGTTAGATGGGAAACGCTCACCAGAAGACGCGTTCTTACTCGCTAACGTATGATTTTTCGCTTGGAGCTTTGGGAGTTCATCCATTATAATTTTTTCCAAGGTTGCTTCCTCCATTCCTGGCTTTGTTCTTTGATTTCTTGATGCTTGATACACTCGACACGGGTTGACGTTGCCCTTCTCAATTGCATAGCCAACAAAGTCTTTCAGTTGCATTTCGGCAAAAGTCAAATCTTACATCCATTGTTTGAATAATTTCGTCAGTGGCAACGACTGCAAATTAACATTGAAATGAAAGAGATGATCCTTTTCAGATATGTATTGTCCTTGTGCTTAATTTGTTTCTAATTTCTTTGTGATGTGAATTCCGCGTTTCCAAGATGGAATGGCACATTCAATTCCTTCATAAGGGCTTCTCACAAGTCGATGTTTAATTTCCCACGAGCAATTTTCCTAGGTTTAGTGTGCCACAATAGTTTGGCATCCCTAGTCATGTTCATCGTTGCCATAGAAACCTTGGCCTCATACATATCCATCTTCACAGCCTAAACTATTGTTCCGAATTGAAAATGAAGTTGTTTAGCTCCTTTGAATCTTGCACGTTATTGTATGAGCGAGGCTTCGTAGGCTTGACTTTGCAATTGCTGAAGGCACTGCTATTAGTTGTGGTAGCTTGCTCTAAAAGGCTCACTTGTGAGCTCGACATTCTCTTTTTATAGCACTCCTACTGAGTCACATACATCCTTAGTTACATTATTGACCAACTTTTCGAGGGATCTTAATTAGCTAATGAGGCTATCCACTCACCTTTTCGTCCTATTGAAAGAGTCGTCTCAGGCTTCTAACTCAATAACCTTTCTCTGAAGAGCTTTAAGATGAATCATTACAGTTGGATGAATTGCAGGAGCCGTCTGAGTAGCTGGTTGTGATGCCATTTGGGCCATCACAATCCTACCATACGAGCTTTTCTCTAAACTAAGGCCTTTCTTATCGCTTCTATCATAAGTTAGGCTCTGATATTAGCTGTCACGGTCCAATTTTTATAGCCACACAACTGTGTGGCGCATCCATTCCCTTTGGTTGCTAGATGCTAGCCTAGTTAACCCTTGAGTACATTTAAGTGTGAGGGTCAATTTCGATATACAAATATAAGAAATCCACAAGTATCAAGTATATCAAACGCAAGTAAACCACTAGTTTAAAGTATGAAAACATGGGCAAATGATCAATAATAGTAGGCAATAATCAAATATGGAAGAAAATTTCTTGAATTCATTTTCCATATAGAAGATTTAGGGCCTTTTCTACTAGTATATATTGAAAACCCCCAACTTTTATAATAGGGTATCTAATTTTTCAACAATACTAAAATTTAAATAAAATTTACCTAAATTCTTAAAAAAATTTAAGGATGTAAGAAAAATTATATAAAATTTATATTGGATTCTAATACCTAGGCTCTATGGCATGCGCCTTTTTTTCAAAGTTCAAGGTGTGCCTCTTTTTGAGGCTTAAGGTGTGCACCTTATATTTTTATAAAAAAACAAAACTAAATTATTTCTCTTTTTGAGTACCTATTATATTTACGTGCTAGTTTTAATACGAATTTGGTGTTTTTGAAATTAGATTAATGAAAGTGATAAGTGGCTAGCTAACAGAATGAATTGTGACTGTGATGATGGTAATAAATGTACATTTGAGGATTATTTTTTGACTAATGATTTTGTAGCTAAAATTGTTTTGAGTGAGGCTACACATTATACTATGTTGGAAATAGTGTAAATCTTGAATGATAAGTTTCTGTAGAGCTGATCCATAAGAGCTTCTAAATTTTGTGGATTTTAATTTAGAGATACTATAACAATGATGAAGTTATTCAGGCAAATAAATTAAGGAAAGAGAAGAAAATTAACTTTTATTTGATGATGATTAATATTATTCTTTGTTATAAGTATCTTGAGAATGATATTTCAAGTGTGTTAATGAATTTATTGCTCTTTTGCTTTTGTGGTTAGGTTTGCTTATTAATTACCATTGTGTATGTTGTTAGTTAAACTATGAATTTATAATTATTGCTAAAAATATTTATCCTCTTGTTAGCTTTAAAAATTGAAATGATAGCAAGAGCATCTTATATACATATTTCATGAATAGGTGTCTTACTTTTATTAGGCTTGTGCCTAGACCCTAGAGATTATTTGTGTCTTGATTCACCTTGCACTACCTGTACCCAAAGAAAATCAGCAAAGAGAATTTCAGCCTTACAAGATGAGAAGGAAGTTAGAATCACGGATAAGCAACAAACTGAGAAGATGATTGTAGAATGTTTCTAGAGCTTACTGGCTCTATAGAAGAAAGTGGTTTGCTAGATAGATTGCTTGCGAAGAGAATGTTCCATTAGATCAATGTGGGGAACAGGTTATGTAGAGAATACCTGTGAAGATGTTAGAAAGACCATTTTCTTCACTGATGGTGAGAAGGCCGTTGGACTACAAAGTCCTAGCAACAGTTGGTGGGGAGACTTGGAATGCTGTTAAGAGCTTCTTTGATTCTAATTAATGTGTCCCTAGATTTGGGTTTTCATGCGGATTAGGGAACTTTCGGGTCCTCGGGTCGCATTGAGCTTGAATACGTCCGGTCTCTGTGTCTCTCAATCTGGGCCCTGCGCACTACAAACTACAAATAGAAGGTTAAAGGACGGTGGAAAGTGTTCTTACCGTAAATCCTCCGATGCTCAAGTTAAAAATCTTTCCCAGGGGATAGAAAGATGCAGGCGTGAAGGTAAACGTGATGTGAGTTACACAGATGCTTGATTGCAAGAGATGCATGAGAGAATTGGGGGAGGCTTTGGCTCCTGTCGTGCACTTCGGAGAGTGGCTCACTAAGATTGCCAGGCTAAAGCGGCGGGATTAGAGGGAAGAGAGTTGGCTCTTTCTCCTCGCGTTTGAGTTCGAGGCTTACCTTAAGATATTTTGAGGGGCCTCGAGTGATTTTGGATCCGAGAACCTGTGACAGGTGTCTTTCCTAGGTTCGCCAACCGCTAAGCGCTGGCGGTGGCGAGCAGTGTCAATTGTCGCCTTGTAGTGGCAAGGGGATCGTCGCCGGGCGTGGCCGGCAGGGGCCTAGTTAACTTTTGCTGGGCTTGGTTGAACAGCTGCAGGACGGTGGGCGCTGCAGCCTGCCAGAGTTGACCTCATCAGCTATTGGCTGGCATTTCCCGAGCCGGCACCTTCTGTGCTGTTAGTCTGCAGTCATCTTGGGGAGGAGCGCAAACGGGTGGTGATTGGGCGTGCGGTAGGAAGCTTATAGTGGGCCTTGGTGTTGCCTGCTCGACCCACGATCTATTTTGCGGTAGTGGGCTTCGCTCGAAGTCTCCTTGGCCCCATCGTCTATTGGGGCTTGCCTGCCGGTTGGACCTCGTTTTTACTGTCGGCCTATATTCATATTGGACCCATCACTAGCCCCCCATGTCTGGTGCCGGCCTTCTACTGGGCCTTGGTATGTTAGAAGATTGGCCTTGGGCTGCCAGCTCATGCATTCCTTCTCGAGGTGCGCTAGTTGCTAGCTCCTAATGGCATCACTCCTTCATGCGAATCCACAGCTTTTCAGAGGCACCGTAGAGATTCAGTGCTCTGCTTGGCAATATTCTCGTCCTGGGATTTGGCTCTGTATTGATGCCTTTCCTGTTTTTTCGATTGATGGCCATTGGGAGGAGCGCCTCTTTTTTGGGAGCTCGCTTGATCTTCTATGCAGTTATAAATTGGGGGGTTTCGATACTTGGGACCCAAGCTCATTTCCCTGTTGGCGAAGCAATATGGGGACCTTGGCTTGTTTCATGTTCTGTGATGTTCTGCACGGGAATCGGATGGATCTGCGGAAGACTTGAAGCTGTCGTTGAAGTCTGTCGTCGTGCCCTTTCTCAGGGGGTTTCCTCATTTTAATGAGGGTTGCTCGGCCACTGTGCAATTGTCATGTGTCTTCGCTTCACTTGGCTTGGATGTTCAGCCTTTGGAGGAGCGTTGGGAGGCCATAGTCCAGATTCCAGGCCACAAATCTCTAGAAGTGCCATGCCTTCCGCTCCCTCCGTTGCTGGTCATCTCTAGGGTTTTGCTGGAGGAGGCGTATTCTGGGGTCCTCCCAGGCTAAGCATCCGGTTTATTTCCCGGTGTCATGGCTTCTATGGTTGACCCCAAGCAGAGGCCCTTCCCTTGCTGTGGTGGTTGGGATTCGATAGACGGCTACAGTGTGTGTTGTGAGGTAGCGTGTTAGGTGTCATCATGGGCTGGCTCGGATCGATGCGCTGTTCCCTGCTGATGGGACACGTGTCATGGCCATCATTGAGGGCAACCTTTGAGTTTCCCATGTGACGCCGTTCGAGGCTTCCTGTGCTCGCTTATTTAAACGCTGCTTTCCATCACCATTCATACTTTCGAACTCTCTTGCGCCACACTCTGACGATGAAGAAGAAGGATCCGGCGCATCCCGTGACTCGTTAGAGAGTTGGTTAGATTAAGTCAGTTCTAATTTCCAGCGTCGTCGCTGCTTTGCTGGCGAGATATCGCATTCTAAGCAATATGGCTCATCTTCTTCCGGCGGTGCTGGACCTGTACGGGATTCTATCGGCGTTAGACGTCCCTGTGGCACAGCTTCACCCCAACGTCGTGCGTTATTTAGTGTCGTTGCGCATGTTCGTTTGCCTTTATGGTTGTGTGTTTGGCCCCTGATCGATGAAGGCGAATTTTCGATTTAATCAGGTGGAAGACTTGATTTCCATGTGCCTCGTCCTGATTTCTACTTTCGTGGGGCAAACCCTGACTCCATGAATAACTGGAAAGACTGTTTCTTTTTCTTGGCCTCTCCTGAGTGGGACATTCCCAACGACTGGGGCTTCGTGGGTGTGTACTTCATGAAGAAAGTGAGCAAGAAGGACACGAACAAGAAGGTGTTAACGACCCTCATCTTAGAGGCGATTGAGACATTTTGCATCAAGGGGTATTACCTGACCCTGCAGCTCTTCGAAGCGGTAAGGTGGGAACCCGTAGGGGATGCAGCGGCGTTGGCTACTTAGAAGAGGAAGGCTGGGACCCTAGTCATCCAGGAGCCTTATGATGAGTCGCCCTAGCGGCGAGACTCATCTTCTTCCTTGGAGTCCTCCTTGGGCGAGGACATGGCGGCCTTGAAGAGGTTGAGACGGGCAGGAGGCACATCGAGCATGAGGGCTCTGATTCTATCGACTGCATCGGGCCAGTCTTTTGGGTTTGTCCCACTGACACTAGTTGGGGCCACTCTAGCGTCACTGAGGCCAAAATCCCAGCAACAGGAGGGAGCTGCCGGGTGTTCGCCAATTCCTACTGCTGCCCTTGTGCAATACGGTGTTCCCTTTATTGATTATCCGCTAGTTGAGGAATCTATGCTAGGTTCTCCTGCCGATATTGACACTGAACCCTCCCACGAGGGTTGGTCGGCAGAACCCGCCGTGGAGGGGGTTGCTGCGGACGTTGAGATGATGGTAGCAATGGGCGTTGTCGTGTCCGTTGATGTAGCACAGGCGGTTGTTGTTGATATAGTGGATATCGAGCCTGATGTTGACCCTGTGGATGTGTCGGAGACTGTCGATGCGCTGGCTACGGGGTCTCCCGTAGTTGTGGTCCTGGAACTTGTCGTGGTGTTGGGTCCGTCCAAGGAGGTCGACATGGGACGCCCGGCGGGTGAGGCATGCGAGGGCGAGAGGGACGTCGTTGCACATCCAAAGCCCCCGGCCATGCCCGCGCTCGGGATTGCGCTAGATCCTACCGGTGTTGTGGAGGAGCCCTTCCTCAAGGTATGACTCCTTTATCTGTCAAGCAAGTGTTCGTCGATTTTCTTCGTGCAACAAGTTTCCACTTATCTAGGATTCATGAGCTTTCTGTCTTTTTTCTCTCTTTGCAGAGTACGACTTTGGTCCACCTCATCTAGATAGGTATCTTTCGCCAGGACGAACTCATCCATCAGGCCCGGGAGGAGGCCGCGCAGGCAGCAGCACGGTGTGGAGAGGATGAGATAGCTGTCCTGAGGCAAGAGCTGTCTTCCACAAGAGAGGAGGTTAAGCGGCTGAAGCGTGAGCTGCTGGTGGCCCGCAGCCACGTTTCTGAGCTCCAGGTTTGGAATGTTCGTGCTGAAGCTGAAATGCGGGGTCGACTTGCTTTGGAGGAGATGGTATGAGTGCTGAACCTGAGGCTTTGGGAAGGCATACATCTGTGTCGTTGAATAACGTCCGTGGCAGTTCTGCATGTCTCTAGGGGAATTTTTGATTTGAGGAATGACGAAATCTGGGAAAGCTCTCTCTCGACTGACTTCTTGGAGGAAGCGAGGTCCTTGCTCACTTAGTGTAGCCGGAACCTATGTACATTTTCCCTTTCGTAATTTAGCGAGCGGCCTTGTAATCCTTAACTTGCATAATGAATGAGACTCATTCCTTTTATCTGCTTGGATTATTGTCCACTTCTTTTCTTTGTGTTGCTGTTTCTTTTGCTGTGTCAGCTAACCTCTTGCGCTATCGTCGCCGCGGCTCGCTTTGGGAGCTGTTTGTGGTTTGCTCATCTTCGGAAGAGGACATCGTTGCATCTCACACTTGGTGGGGGGCTCTGTCCAGTGAATTGGACATTGCTGCACGCCCAGGGTGGAGTCTTGCATGAGCCAGTTGGGTTTTGAGACCACAGTAGCCGGACTCGGGGTCTTAGGTCATCGTCCACACAATACCGTATCGACTCTCGGCCCGCTCGGGGCATCGTTGCTTATGTGCGCATGGTCCTAGCCCGTTGACCATCGTTGACTGAGGGTACTCTCTTCTTCGGAAGAAGATCGTTGCACGCCTCGGTTTAGGCCCCCTAAGGTTTTAGTGGCAGTCTTATCGGGAGTTTTCGGATCCCTTAGGCCTGATTGTTCGACTGCATGTGGGCCGTTTGGCACGGGGCCAAGGTTTCTCCGCTGCTAAAGGGCTTTTCGGCGCGGGGCCGAAGTTCGGAGTTTGATCGCGTGTGGGCTGCTTGCCACGTGGCCAAGGTATTGTTCGGCCGCAAAAGGGCCTTTCGGCGCAGGGCCGAAGTTCGATTGTGTGTGGGCCGCTTGGCAGGTGACAAAGGTTTTTCTCAACCACTAAAGGGCCTTTCAGTGCGGGGCCGAAGTTCAGAGTTTGACTACATGTTGGCCGCTTGGCACACGGCCACGGTTTTTCTTACAGGCAAATGAGTGTCCTCCTGACTTAAGGGCAGTCTAGGTCGTTTTATTTTACGAGATGACAAGCATGCGTGCATTCACATGAACAGTTAGATAGAATGAAAATAATGATTTTATTAATGAGAACATGCTACATGTACAAGCATCCTAGACCGTGTATGCTAACCTTACTTGGGTGTGTCTGAGGATTATTGGTAGTACTTCTTGAGGTGGGTGGCATTTCAAGTTTGAGGGACTAATTTGTCGTCCTGGGTGCGCACCTTACACGTCCCGTTCCGGAGGATCGCTAAGACAAGGATCAGTCCCTCCCAGTTTGGGGAGAGTTTGTTCTTGTAAGCAGTCTTGCCCGTCGCCTCTACACTCGGTTGGACCGAATCCTTGACCTCGAGCGGATGAGCCTTCGCCTGCTCATTGTCGTATCGAGCGATAAGCTACTGGTGGGCCGCTGTTCTTAAGCACGCCGCGTCACGGACTTCTAGGACCACATCTAGGTGCTCTCTGAGCCTTCGGGAATTGCTAGCGAGATCGAAACATTTGATTCGTAGGCTGGGTAGCCTAACCTTGACAAGGACGACCGCTTCTGCCCCGTAGTATAGACTGAAGGGCTTTTCTCGTGTTGGTTCCTGCGGCATCGTCCAGTATGACCATAGTACGGACGGCAGATCATCTATCTAGGAGCCTCCTACGTCTTTCGGCTTGGTTTTCTGCCCGTGCAACAGTGTTCGGTTCGTCACTTCGACTTGGCCATTCGTCTGTGAGTATGCCACAGACGTATGGACCAGTCTAATGCGCAAGCTCATACAATACTTTGTGAATCGTTTGCCGGTGAATTGGGTTTCGTTGTTGGTCACACTGTTCTTGGGAATTCAAAATCGACAAATAATGTTTTGATAGACAAAATCCGACACGTTCTGCTTGGTTATGTTGTCAGAGGAGTGACCTCGACCCATTTGGTAAAATAGTCGATGCCATCGATGAAAATTTTCTCTGACCAAATGCCAAGGGCATAGGCCCGAGGATACAAGCCCCCACTGCACGAATGGCCACGGGGCTTGCAGGCTCTGTAACGCTGTGTGCGGTTGATGGCTCATTGATCTATGGACTTGGCAGCTTTCACATCTTTTGATGAAATCCATGCTGTCACGCTTCATCATGGGCCAGTACAAACCTTTCCGCATGACCTTAAATATGAGGTTCTTCCCTTCGATGCGTGAGCCACAGACGTCGAGGTGCACTTTGCCTAATGCGTATTCGACTTCTTCAGACAGCGCTAATGATGCGTTCCTAGGTCCGGGTTCTCATGTGGATTAAGGAGCCTTCTGGTCCTCGGGTCGCACCGAACTCGAACGGGTCTACTCTACGCATCTCTTAACCTGGGACATACGCATCATAAACCACAAATAGGAGGTCAGACGATGGCAAAAAGTGTTCCTACCATAAATCCTCGAATACTCAAATCAGAAATCTTTTCCAGGGGATGGAAAGATGCAAACGTGAAAGTAAACGTGATGTGAGGTATACAAATGCTTGAATGCAAGAGATGCATGAGAGAATCGGGGGAGGTTTTGGCTCCTATCGTACACTTCAGCTAGTGGCTCACTAAGATCGCCGGGCTAAAAGGGCAGGATCAGAGGGAAGAGAGTTGGTTCTTTCTCATCGCGTTTGAGTTCGAAGCTTAGCTTGAGATAGCTTTAAGGGGCCTCGAGTGATTTTGGATGCGAGATCTCTTTCTCCATTGTAGGAGAAGGTATTTGTAAGCTCCATGGTGGAGATTCTGGACGTAGGAACATGTGGCATGTGTCTTGCTTCGGTTCCCCAACCGTTGAGTGCTGGAAGTGGCGAGTGATGTTAGTTATCGCTTTTTGGTGGCGAGAGGACCATCAACGGACATGGCCGGCAGGTGCTTGGTTGACTTTTGCTGGGATTGATTAAGCAGCTGGACGGTGGACGCTGTGGCCTGCCAGAGTTGACCTCATCCGCCATTAGTTGGCATTTCCTGAGTCGGCGTCTTTTGCGCTGCCAGCCTGCAGCCGTCTTGCAGAGGAGTACAGACAGGTGGTGATTGGGCGTGTGGCAGGAAGCTTATAGTGGGCCTTGCGTTGCTTGCTCGGCCCACGATCCATTTCGCGGTAGTGGGCTTCACTCGAAGTCTCCTAAGCCCCATCGCCTATCGGGGCCTACCTGTCGGTTGGGCCTCGTTCTTGCTATCAGCCCATATTCATATTGGACCCATCACTAATACTACATGAAATTCTCTCATAATTGAGTCTTGGTAAGTGTCATATATGCAGCCTTGTCCCTGCATGGTGCTATCGTCTGAATTTTCTAGCTGCAAAACCATGCGGTGCATTCGGTTTTCTACGAGAACAGACGCCTGTCAAGTTGATTCACGAGCGCACTTAAGGGTCGGGGTCGATCCCAGGTTGTGAATGTGAAAATGGCTTAAGTGTTGAGTATATAGAATGCAAGTAAGTTGTTAATTGAAAGTACAAAAACCTGTGCAAGTAATTAATATCAACGAGTAATAATCGGATATTGATGGGTTCAATATACCCGTCCCTGCAAAAAACTGCTCAACCGCTTCGTCTTATCCAAAAGCGGTTGTCACGGTGGTTATGACCGGCCGTTGTTCGCCTTCACCTTTATAAGTACTCCCGCATAAAGAGAAGGAAGGAGGGCTGGAGCAAGAGGGGAAGAGGCCCCAGGGGAGAGAAGGAGGCCGGGAGAGGAGAATCCTGGATGGACAACAAATCCTTCTAGAAACCTCCCACCTAATCCCTTCAGATATCATAAGAGAAGGGTTCTCCCTCAAAGAAATCTTCCATTCAAGTGATTGACCGCCCCTCTGCCGTGCATATTTAAGATGCCCTACTACAAGGAGAGCATCCAAGATGCTCCACGATGGGCACACCTCAAAGCCGTCCACCTTCCGGGCGTGCCCAAACCTTCAATCTACTGATTCACACATCTTCTATGCATTTTTCTATTATCTTGGAAAGATATCTGACTTGAGTATTGGAGGATTTACGGTGGGAGTAATTCCTGCTATCCTCTGACCTCTTGTTTTCAATTATATTACATAAGGTTTAGGTTTGAGGTTATGGAAACCGGATCCGTATCAGATCAACCCAATGTAAAGATCTAATCCGCGACTCCCAATCCGTAGGACAACCCAAATTCGTGGTACTCAACAGATATGAAAGAAAATTTTAAGAATTTATTCGTCTATATAGAGGGTTTTGGGCATTTTAGCATTTGACATTAGTATACATTAAGAGCCCCCAATTTTTATAATGGTGTTTCTAATTTTTTATAATACTAAAATTCAGACTAAAATCACCTAAATTCCTTGAAATATTCAAAGATATAAAAAGGCATGTAAAACTTTACATGGCTCAGTTTGAGTTCAGACATTATCTTTCTACTAAGTTGTCAACATCCTCGTTGACTTGGTATTTAAGATGGTTTTACTTCTCAGCTCTTTAGTCTCACGTTTTCAACAAGTTCCCATCTTATTTCTTTTGTTGGTCTCCCTTTCCACTTCATAAGTACTTCTTTCTTGACAATGTAGTCACCTCCTGTTCAATAATGGTTTCTTCAACTTTTGGCGCTGGTGGTGGCTTCAATCTAATGTTGGTGTGTTGTGACAAGTTGCAAGAAGGGTCTTCTATGTTAGGATAATACGGCTTCAAGCAGCTTACATGGAAAATTGGGTGGACCTTCATCCTTTTTGGTGGATCTATCTTATACGAGGCCTTCCCTACATGCGCGATAATCTTGACGGGGTTTTCGTATTTCCATAGGAGGCGTTTGTCACTTCCTCTGAAAAATCGCATTTGCTCTTGGAGAAACTTCACTAATACAAGATTTTTCGCATTGAATTGCACAGGCCACCTCTTTTGATTTGTCCATTTCATCTTGTAAAAAGCTTTCTCCAAGTAGGATTTGGTAATCTCTACATTTTACTTTCACTCGCTAGTAAAGTTGTAAGCGCAAGAACATTTACCTTTGTATGGCTTGGGCATGGTGTGTGGAAGAAGCGACTACTGACCTGTTACAATCTCAAAAGGACTCTTATTTGAAAAGGAGCATTTTTAAGTGTTAAAACAGAATTGAGCAATATCTAGAATCTTCTCCCAATCCTTTTGACTAGCACTCACAAAATGTTATAAGTATTCCTTAAGTAGGCTATTGAATCTTTCTGTTTGATTAATAGCTTGAGGATAATAGTTCGACGAGATATTCAATTATGAATTGAGCAGTCTGAATAGTTCGGACCATAACGCTCCAATGAAGCATTCGTCTCTGTCAGTCATAATGTTTTGGAGCACTCTTTAATATCTGATGATGTGTTTGAAGAAAATGGAAGCTGTCTTCTCCTCTAAGCAATCTCTCGATGTCGAAACAAAAGTGGTGTATTTTCGAAATCAGTCCACGACCACTAATATGCATGAGTACTCACCATCCTTGGGTAGTCCTATGATAAAGTCGAGTGAAACACTTTTCTAGGATCTACATGGTACAGTGAGGGGTTCTAGTAATCCTATCGTCTTCTAATGTTCAATTTTATCTTGTTGACAGGTGAGACATGTCTCTGTATAACTCATCATATCATCTTTCCTCTTCAGCCAGTTCTAGCCCTTCTATAGTAGGCTTAAGATATATTGCCACCTCGAGTGATCAATCTATAGAGTGCCGTGACACTCATGGAGGAGCATCCTTCTCAGTCTTCCAATTTTAGGTATAAAAACTTGGTTTCCTTTTGTGAAGGTCAAACCATTGTCTATCCAGAATCTTTGAATCTTGCCTTCTCAAATAAGTCGAAGTCGAGTCACAGCCTTTAGGTTTTTCTCAAGGTTTAGCTTTATCTATTTTCTGATGGATGTGGCAATCTTGTTTGTTAATATGTGAGCTACTTGAAATAAGGTGGTAAGGTCCAGTCTTCTACAAAGGAAATCTGTGGCCTAGTTGCTGTATCCAGATTTGTGCTCTGGCTCTATGTCCAATTCCGCATAAAACTCCTGTCAATGAGCCTGCTTTGATGTTAACTTTGGTTAGGTGAAGGTATGGCTGGTAGTAGTATTTTTAGTTTTCACTACGAACTTAGAATCGAGCAAATAATGCATCAAGTACTCAAACAGTGCATGATCTTTAGTAACTCCTCCTAGGCTACATAACGTCATTCAACCTCGTTTAGCTTCCTACTCTTGTAGACTATTGGATAGCCTTCTTACAATAAGACCCCTCTGAGAGCAAAATCCAATGCATTGGTTTGCACCTCAAAGTGCTTAGTAACATCTGAAAAGGTTAACAACATCTCCTTCATTGCCGTACGCTTAAGCTCCTCGAAGACTTGTTGATATGCTTTCGACCAATCCCATTTCTTATCCTTCTTGAATAAATTTGTCAAAGATATTGCTTTCTCTGAATACACTTCTATGAATTGTCGATTGTAGTTAGTAAGGCTAATGAATGAGTGTAGCCCATTCATACTTATTGGGACTTACAAATCTGGGATTGTTTACACCTTCTATGGATCCATTCTAATCTACCTCGCTCATGAAGTGTCTCACTGATCTCCTCTTGAGCAATCGAGCACTTCTCACAGAGATGATTCTCCTTCAATTTCTGAATCACTAATCTTAGCTGCTTCATAATCTTCTAGGTTTTAACTAAATATCACAATGTCGTCTAAGTAAACTACCACAAATTTGTCCAAGTATTCATGGAATACCTAGTTCATCAACATGTAAAATGTTGTTTGGGCGTAGGTCAATCTAAAGAGAATTATGAACCACCGGAACGCTCCATATCTTGTAATACATGTAGTTTTTGGCTCATCTCTTTCCGCAATTTTGACTTGGTGATAATCTAACCTCAAGTTGAGTTTCGTGATGTATTTCGCGTTGCTCAATTGATTGAACAAATTAGCGATCAAAAGAATAGAATAATGGTTCTTTATGGTCACCTTATTTAGGGCGCTGTAGCCAATGGAAAGATATAGATTCCCATCTTGCTTCTTTTGAAATAGAACAGGGGCTCCATAATGAACTTTTAAAGGGAAAATGAATCCTAAGCTAATCAACTTATTCAGTTGTTTTCGAAGTTTTGCTAGCTCTGAAGTTGCCATCCTGTATGCTCCTTGAGCGGGTGGCCTCTTCTTTGGTGTTAGTTCAATTTGGTGATCCATCCCTTTTTCGGATGGAAAAACCTTGGGTAACTCCGTGGATATCAACTCCTCGAACTCCTCTAGAAATAGGCCAACTTCCAGTGGTGGAGATCCAATCTCAATGTTTTTGTCCACTAACAATGTCGTAAGGAAAGTAGGCTTACATTTCTTCAAGCCCAGCTTAAGTTGGAGTACGAATAATACCTTATTTTTGCCCTTCCTTTCGGATTGTTTCAGCCTTTTAGAGGCGCTCACCAAGCGCGGACTCTCACCTATGAGGAGTATTGAGTTTAAGTGAGGTATAAGTATTCCCTTAATCGCTTTAAGGAAGTCCATCTCCAAAATCAGGTCAAAGTCATTCATAGATGCTGCTGTGAAGTTCAGATTTCCTCTCCACTCTCTAAGTTGCACTAGCACCAACTTGGCAACACCAATGGTGGGCTTTGCCTTTGAGTTCACAACTTTCATGTTGCCGCCATCTCGTTCTAACCGTATACTCAATTGATTCGCTTTAGTCCTAGCCATGGAATTGTGAGTGGCAGCGTGTCAACCATGGTGCGAGCTCTTCTTTCATGCACTTGAAGTTCCACATATATTAGATTTGTGGACTTGGTGAATATTTGAGAATGCTTCTCCATCGCATACAAGAAGTGGACTACACCCATGCAAGCTTGGTCCCCATTGTTTTCGCTGTCTCCTGATTTTAAGGAGTCACTTTTCCTTTCTAACACACTCAAAGCTCCTTTGTGTAGCAATTGTACCACCTTATGTGGCCCGTCACATAGGAAACATCTATTAGAAGATGCCTTCTTACTTATTGATGTACTAATACTTCCATTGGAGCTTTAAAAGTTCACCAGCGACGAACTTTTCTAGAAGCTACTTCCCCCAATCTTGGCTTTGAATTCTGACTTGTTGATGTTGGATGTGTTCTACGCAGGCTTTTTTGAGGGATTACTACCGTTCCCTTAATTACGATAGCTCTTCTCAATGGCATAGTTAATAAATCTTTTGGCTATATTTTGGGCAGAAGTTAAATTTTGCATCCGCTGTCTAAACACTTCCGTGTGAGTTTGCAGTTGCAGGTTATCTGTGAAATGAAAGAGATGATATTTGTTAGACATGTTTTTGATGTCTAACATGCATGTCGAGAAAGTTTTAACGTAGTCCTTGAATGTTCTCATGTGCTTAATATGTTTTAACTTCCTTCATGCTATGAACTTGGTATTTTCAGGATAGAACTACGCCATCAGTTCTCTCGAGGTTTTTTCACGAGTTGATGCTCAACCTTCCCTAGGCAATTTTCTCATATTTGGTGCGCCACCAAATAAGCCACCATATGAGAATATTGTTATAAATCGAAAATGAAGTTGTCAAGCTCTTTCAAATCTCATATGCAACCATACGAGTGAGGTTCGGGAGGCTTGACTTTACCATCGCCAGAGGCATTGCTATCAATTGTTGTAGCACGCACTAGAAGGCTCATTTTATCAGTGAGCTCGATATTCTCTTCTTGCAACACTTTTATAAGTCACGAATATCATTAGTTAGGTCTTTGACCACTTCTTCTAGTGACCTTAACTGATTAGTGAGGCTATCCACCCATCTTTCCATCCCGTCGAAAGACTCATCTCGAGTTTTGAGCTCAGTCACATTTCTCTCAATAGCTTCAAGATGAATCACAACGGTCGGATGAATAGTAAAAGTCATTTGAATAACTGGCTGTGTTGTTGCTTGGGCCATCACTACCCCACCATATGAGATTTTCTGAAAATCGAGGCCTTTCTTACCATTCATCTTGTAAGTCAGTCTCTAATATTAGTAGCCATAGTCTGGATGCAAAACTGTGCGGCGTGTTTGGTTTTCCACAAGAATACGCCAACCAAGTTAACCTACGAGTATATTTAAGGGTCAGACGCAAGTGCGAAATTGGCACCAGTGTCAAGTATATAAAACGTAAGTCACTAATTGAAAGTGTAAATATACAAGTAAGTAATAGTAACAGACAACAATTAAATATGGAAGTAGATTTCAAGAATATATATAGAGGGTTTTCGGCATTTGGCACTAATATATATTGAAAGTTGTCAACTTTCACAATTGGGTATCAAATTTTTTTAAAATGCTAAAATTAAACTAAAATCACCTAAATTCCTAGAAAAATTCAAAGATGTGAGAAAAATTATGTAAAAATTTATATAACTTGGTTTGGATTCTAACACATTACAGATCGTTTCAATGGTTGGAGCCCAAGACTCCAATCTTGGGAAAATAGGAAGATATTGGTCTCTTAGTTGGCTGTCTGATCTGCATTTTCTGTAATGCCTATTCAGAAGATTAGTTGACTATGTCCGTTTCCCTATTGGTTCAGTTGTGGTACTGATGAAGTTCCTCTTGTGTTATCTCTTTATTTTCCAGGTCTTGCATTAATGTTCCCTTTGTGCATGCAACTACAAGATTGTCATGTTTCTCTCCTGTGCATAGATTTTTCCTCGGCAATGTTAGACAATATCTGAAAGGAAAAACCCATCCAAGAGATCATCATGCTTCCTTCAATTGCAGAGAAGAGAACTCTATCCCTGCCAATAAAGAGGAGAAACGAGAAATCTCTAAAGCAACTTTAATATGGAGGGCTATCAAACTGCCAATTTACTCTGTTGCATTAGTTCCTATAACTGTAAGCTTGCTAATTATTTTCTAGCAGAGTCTTTGTAGTTGATGTCACATTTTGATTGCTATCTACTTTGTTTATTCAATCAGGTCGGAAGACTTGAGTTAGTTATTCAATAACTTAGAATTCCATGTGGATACAGGTGATGCGATTATTATCATACAGTCCAGTGCATAGAATACAATTTATGCTGTGCAGCTACCATGAATGGAATGTACCAACGATGAAGTTGGAACATAAAAGAAGAAGAGATATTTAAGAGCCTTCATATTCATGTGCCTACATGATGTGAAAAGCCATGGCTAGAAAAAAGAGATATTGAGAGCCTGAAGCTCCAAACACTGTTTAACATTGTTTTTTCCTTTCATGTTGAAGAGAAAATCCTTATTTTGCCAGAAATCAAAATTGAGCCATAAACCTATCAAAAAAGTGTACTTTTGTAGTGCTTGTGGGACCCCGTCTGCAAATTGAGTACTTGTTCCAATCTGACTGATCCTGATGTGGAGTCAGTTTTTGATGATGTTAGAAGGAATGTATACAAAAGCAATTTGTTATGCAATTAAAAATTTCTATAGCAGATTCTCACGCCAGTTGTGTGGGATCAAGTGGATAAGCACAGTAACTCTGATTGTGTAGGGATGCCTCCAGATAAGAAAATGGTGTGTGGTAGTTTCAAGAGCATACTGAATCATGCTGGTTCTAGATTAGCTGTTGCTGAGAGTGAAAAAACGATGAATATATGTAAGGTTAGAGTTTGTGGGCATGAATAGATCCAACTTATTTGTCGGGACCCAGGCAAAATAATTAGCTAATACTCAATGTTTGATCTCCATGTGCTGAATTGATCTAACTCAATGTTTCATTCTCTAAAGTTCATAGATTGTAACTTAATGTTACAATCGCATGGTGAATCAGTCTTCCTAAAATAATGCTCACTAGGAAACTCAAGCTAGAGACTCAACTTTTTGAATGAATCCCTGATGCTATGCAATCGTCAAACGATAATAATGAACTACAGGAAGTTGTATTTGATTCAATTCTGGGAAGAACAGAACGGGCGAAAACAACTTGTTAGGCAGCCGAAGTTTTGAAACAACGGAGGAAATGCAAAATGGAAAGGGAGCTTCTCCGCCTTTCATTGATCTACTTAGGGAATCACTCCATCACTCACCAACACTAGGATCAAATACTATTTGAGAAGGCAAAGCTCTACTAGACAAGATAAAACTGAAGTCTGCCCTCATCTCCTATGGTGCCAAATTTAAGGGCTCTTTATATGAGCCAATCTACCTAAACTAATAGTCACTAGGCAACTCAAGTGAGAGACTCAACTTGTTGAGTGATCTCTGATGCACTGCGATTCTCAAACATTAGTAATGGACCAATGGAAGTTGTATCTGGTTCAATTCTGGGAAGAACAGAAGGGGAAAAAACTTCTTGTTAGGCAACCAATGTTTTGAAATAACGGAGGAAATTCAAAATGGAAAGGGAACTACTCAACCTTTCATTGATCTACTTAGGGAATTACTCAATCACTCATCAACCTGAGGATCAAATACTATTAGAGACAGCAAAGCTCTACCGGACAAGATAAAACTGAAGTCTGCCTTCATCTCCTCTGGAGTCGAATTAAAAGGCTCTTCATATGACCCTTTTGGACTGGGAAGCTTGAAAAATCAGAAGTGGATATTGGTAGTTCTAATAGAAGCCTTTGGGAAAATTCCCATCACCCTTGTAACATTACTTTCCTGGGAAACTCCTCCATTTATTGTGCCATGCCACCTGTTTTCTGATGGAACTCCCCACTTTGTGTTATGTGGGTTGTGGCTGCTTCACCTGTCATGTGGGTTGCAGCTGTATCATCTTCCTCCCCATAAAGAAAACTCATCCTCGAGTTTGAGATGGCCAAATCCTTCCATAAGTCAGGGTTAAGTTTCTTTAATTCTTGTTCACAAAACCAAGCAGCCTAGCATTGGCTTCCATCAAACAAGGTATTGAATATAGCTGCCTTTATTTGTGGTGATCTGAGAATCAAGTACTTCAATGCCATTGTCACTCAGGGAGGCAACTGTGACAGGTAAAGTCTGTTGATGGAGTAAGGATGATTTGGCTTCCCCATGGAAGGGATAGAGGTTGGATATGTTGAAGGTGGTGTTAATTCCAAGTCCTTCCTTCAATTCCACTTGATACACTTTTGCTCCAATTTTTCCTGATTATACTGCAGGGGCCAATTTTCTAATCTTTGAGCTTGCCATAAGTATTGGTGCAGAACCATTCTCTTCTTAAACACCTTCTTTGTACTTGATGTTTTGCTTATGATTATCAGAAACTTCCTTGTATCGGTTGTTTTAACTTGCTTATGAAGATTTTGGTGGTTACCCACTCCTTGACATCCAAACTGATTCTTCTTTTGTTGGGGATCGATGTGTGGTCCAGCATATGGGTTGAATTGCTTCCATAATGTACTACAAATGAAGATAATTGAGTGGGTAAGTTCTTTGCTTGGATAAAATATCAGTATCAGAATCGGCCATATTGGTAGTAGATTTATTATACAATATGTATCAATATCATATAATATCTTGTGAAAAACATTCTAAAAATCATAAGCTAATAGGACTGTATCAGCCAAATATTAACCAATATTTTGAATATTAGCTGATATATTAGCTTTATAAGCCAATATGAAAGTATATCGTAATATTATTGCGGTATCGAGGGCTTGATATAGTTACATATTGGCCAATATTTGCATCAAAAATTCTTTGAGGATTTGTATACGAATTTGGCTTATGGGATGACAAAATCTTGGTTTTTAGGGTGGCCACTGGTCCAACTTCTTAATAAAGTTTCGAGAGAGCAATTTACTATTTCAGTTTGCCCGTAAGTGTGGGGGTGACACGTGCTAATAATTGGAGCTTGGTTCCCATGAGGCGCCCCCAAAATGTCCTATGGATTGAAAGTATCGCAATCAGAGATGATGGTTCACTGTATCCCCATGAAGCCGATCAATTTCCTTGAAGAATAATTGGGCAGCACTGGAAGCATATGTAATGCCTTTGCATGGAGTGAATTGTGCCATTTTGGGGGAAAAAAATGGTCTACAATCTCAAAGATCGAGTCAGCTATTTCGAGCTTTAGGGATCTCAGCACGAAATTCATATTGAGGTCTTCCCAAGATTTGTTTTGCACTGCAATTGTTGATACAACGCCTAGTTCAATCATTCTCCTTTGGCAGGTTATGCACCTTTTGATGAACTTATCGACTTCCTGCACCATCTTGGGTTAAAAGTACTTATCTTGGACTAGAGGCAAGGTTTTGTCTTTACCAAAATGGTCTCTTGAGCCTCCTCCATGCAATTCAGAGATGATGTGAAGTATGAGTGACCCATCGGGGATGCATAATTGGTTTCTCTTGAGCAAAAACCTGTTGACATTGCTGAAGTTGTCTCTGTTACCTTGTGCATTGTTTTCCAGTACGCTGCTGAAGTAGGGAACTGATCAATAGTATTTCAGAAGTAGGTCAAAACCACTTATCGTAGGATAAAATTTTTGAGGTTTGTTTGTTGCCCCCAATTTATGATTGAGAACAAAAGCATGCTCTTGAATGAAGGATACATATTTGGCATGCCTAGAGTTTAATTTCTTTTGAGCATGAATGCAATGTTTCATGATTCGAGTATAAAACAAACTCTTGGTAGATCAAATAGCTCCTCCAATCTCAAGGCTTGATCCACAACATAGAACTCTACATTGTATCTGGAATAACTTTCCTTCATCTCATTTAGTTTCTTGCTAAAGAAGGCTATTGGATGCCCCTTTTTGGCTTAAGACAATTCCAATCCATGTGCAGGATGCATCACATTCAAGCATGAATACTTCATTAAAATTTGGTAGTGCAAGGATGGGGGCCTAGCCTGTTTTGTTTTGATCAAATTGAAGGTGTTTCCAGCTAGTGTGTTCCAGGAAAAAGCTCCAGCTTTCATCCAATTTGGCACTGGCTCAATGAAAGTACTAAAATTTTGGAAGAATCTCTGCTATAATGTAGCTAACCGATAAAAACTTTTTACTTTAGTGAGCGAGGGAGGAGTTGGCCATTCTACAATTTATCGCACCTTCTCTTCATCCGTCTTCAGCCGATAAAATCACTTGGTTTTCCATGAAAGAACATTTCTTCAAATTCACATGCAGTTTCTCTTGTTGTAGAACTAGCAACACTGGGTGTACATGATCAATATGCTTGTCTGGTCTAGGGATAAATATTGGCATATCATCAAAATTAACCCTCACAAACTTCCCTATGAAGGACGTCAATACCCTATTCACCAATCGCATGAAAGTACTTGGGGTGTTAGATAAATTGAAAGGCATTGCAAACCATTCATAAAGACCTTCTCTGCTTTTGAAAGTAGTTTTCCATTGCCGCTCAGTTGAGTTCTAACTTGATGGTGCCCACTCTGTAAGTTGAGCTGGAAAAAAAATTTCAGCACCATGTAACACATCAGGCATGTTGCCTAATCCTGGAATCATGAACTTATACTTGGTGGTAATTTTGTTGATGGCTTGACTATCAATTCACATCCTCCACGTTCCATCTTTCATGGGTGCTGGGAGGGCTGAGACAGCACACAGGATGATGCTTTCTTTGATAAATCCTTGTTATAGATGCTCCGTTACTTGGGTGTTGTAACTAGGCATGTTCCAAGGGACTCATTTGGTAATGTGGCAGGTTTGGCAAGGTGGAGCTGGGTACTTGGTCAATCCTGTGTTGAATTGCCCTCTCAAGTGGTAAGTTGTTGGATAGCTCCTATAATGCTATTTTAAAAAATTCTTATCAATTGTTCTGTCATTATTTCTAAAATAGTTTTGGTTCTTTGTGGTCAGTAGCATGCTATAATACAAATCAAGCCATGTAAATTTTTTCATAATTTTCTTTCATTTTGAATTTTTTAGGAATTTGGCTGAATTTAGCTTAAATTTTAGTATTCTAGTATGAAGATTGAGGACTTTCAATGTATACTAGTATCAATTACCAAAAGGCCAAATCTCTCTATACGAGGGAATGAATTCTTAAAATCTTCTTTCCATCTGATTGTTGTCTATTGCTATTGATCGGTTGTTTGTGTTTTCATACTTACAATTAGCGACTTGCATTCGGCATACTCGACACTAGCGTAAGTTTCGCATTTACATCTTGGGATCAATCCTGACACTTAAGAGTAATTGTGGGTTAACTTGGTTGGCGTTGGTTTCAGTTGGGAATAGATGCTTTATATGGTTTTGTGGCTATAAAATTCAGATTGTGACAGTTGGTATTAGAGACCGACTTAGGAGATGAGTGGTAAGAAAGGCCTTGGTTTGTGGAAAAACTCACATAGTAGGATAGTGATAGCCCAAGTGACACCACGGCTGTTTACTCAAGCAACTTGTGCAAAGCTCTTGAGAGAATGGTGACTAAACTTGAAACTCGAGATAAATCTTTCAACAGGATGGAAAAATGGACGGATAGCCTTGCCATCCAATTGAGGTCCCTTGAAAAAGTGGTTAAAGACCTAATAGATCATTTTCGCTGACTCGAGTATTGTAAAAAGAGGATACTAGGCTTATTGGTAAGTTAAGCCTTCTATTGTATGCTGCTGCGACTAATGACAGTGCCTTCAGCAATGGCATGCGAGATTCAAAGAAGCTTGACAACATCATCTTCAATCTGGAACATTATTTTAGGGCCACGAAAATGGATTTGGATAAGGCCAATGTTTCCATGATGACAATGTGCCAAATCGGAGATGCTGAACTATGGTGGTTCACCAAATATGAAGAAATTGCCCATGGATGATTGAGCATCAACTCATGGGAAGACCTCAAAAGAGAGCTAATGTCACAGTTCTGCCCTAAAAATATTGAGTTCACAACATGAAGGAAGTTAAAATAGATTAAGCATGTGAGGGACAATCAAAGACTGTGTTATAGCTTTCTTGACATATATGTTAAATATCAAAGATATTTTTGATAAGGATCGTCTCTGTTATTTCATAGATAACTTGCAGTCATGGGTTCAAATGGAATTGTTTAGACAATAGGTGCTAGATTTGACTTCTGTCAAAAATGCAGTTGAAAGATTTGTTGACTATGCCATTGAGAGAGGCGTCTGTAATTAAAGGAATGGTGGTAATACCTCAAAGAAATCAGCAGAGAATGCATCTAGTGTCAACGGGTCAGAATTCAAAGCTAAGAAAGGAAGTTGCTTTCAAAATAATTCATCACTGATGACCTTCTAGAGCTCCAAGGGAAGCACCAGTATATCGACAAGTGAGAAAGCATTTTCTAGTGGGTGTTTTCTATGTGACGGGCCACATAAGGTGGCACAATGCTCTCATAAAGAAGTTCTGAGTGCTCTACAAAGGAAAAGTGATCAACCAAAGTTTAGAGACAATTAGAATGATGGGGACCAAGCTTGTATGGGCATGATCCACCTCTCATATACCATAGAGAAGTATGGTCAAGCATCTACCAAATCCACGAACCTAATGTATGTAAAGATTCAAGTGAATGGAAGAAGTGTCTACACCATGGTTGACACAGGTGAACTCACAACTTTGTAGCTGGGATTGAAGCGGATCGACTGGGTATGGGGTTAGAACGTGATGCGGTAGTGTAAAGGCCATGAACACAAAGGCAAAGCCCACCCTTAGTATTGTCAAGTCTGTGGCAGTGCAACTTGGAAAGTGGAGTAGGAAGTTGAGTTTCATGGTAGCACCTATAGATAACTTTGATGTGATTTTGGAGATGGACTTCCTTAAGGTGACTAAAGGAGTGCTCATGCCCTACTAAAACTCAGTGCTCCTCAACTTCGATGTTGAGACTGAAATGAATCGACTGGGTATGCAATTGGAACGACATGGTAGTAGTATGAAAGCTGTGAACTCAAAGGCGAAGCCCACCCTTGGTGCTGCCAAATCTATGGCAGTTCAATTTGGAGAGTGGAGTGGGAGGCTAAACTTCACGATAACACCTATGGATGATTTTGATCTGATTTAGGGAATGGACTTCTTTAAGACAACTAAGGGAGTGCCCATTCCCCACTTAAACTCGGTGCTTCTCATAGGGGAGAGTTTGTGCCCGATGAGATCCTCCAAAAGTCGAAAGAATTCAAGAGGAAGGATAATAACAAAATGGGTATGAAGAAAGGCAAGCCTACCTTGCGACGTTGTCAGTAGATGAAGACATCGAGGTTAAGTCTCCACTACTATAAGTTAGCCTACTCCTCGAGGAATTCGAGGAGTTGATGCTAACCTAGTTGCCCTTGGGTTCTTCCATTTCGAAGAGTGGTGGATCATTTAATTGAATTGACACCAGGGGCAAGGCGACCTGCTCAAGGATCATATAGAATGGCACCTCTAGAACTAGTAGATATTCATAAACAATTGGATAAGTTGATTAGTTTAGGTTTCATCCACCATTCAAAAGCACCTTTTAGGGCCTTTCTTCTATTTCATCAGAAGCAAGATGGGAGCTTTCGTATTTGCATTAACAACATGGCCCTAAATAAGATGACTTTGAAGAACCACCATCCGATTTCATTGATCGCTGACTTCTTTGATTAGTTGATTTATACGAAATACTTCACAAAGCACAACTTAATGTCAAGCTATCACCAAGTCAAAATTGCGGAGGGTGACGAGCTAAGAATTACATGTGTTACAAGATATAGAGCTTTTGAGGAGTTCGTAATGCCCTTCAGATTAACCAACGCTCCAGCGACATTTTGCATGTTGATAAACTAGATATTCTTTGAATACTTGGACAAATTTATGGTGGTCTACTTGGATGACATTGTGATATATAGTTCAAGCCTAGAAGATCACTTTAAGCATCTAAAATCAGTATTCCAAAAGTTGAAGGAGAATCATCTTAAAGTGCTAATTTGCTCAAGGTTTGATCACGATCGATCCAAAGAAAGTGTAAGTTATTTCAGATTGGTAAAGTTTTGATATGTGTGAGCAAATTGTGCTTATTTCTTGGCCTTGCTAACTACTATCAACAATTCATGGAAGGGTATCCAAAGAAAGCAGCACTTTTGATTAATTTATTTAAGAAAAATAGGAAGTGGGAGAGGCCAAAGGTATGTTAGCAAGCTTTCGAGGAGGTTAAATATGTGGCAATGAAGCGACTGGTGTTAGCTCTTCCAAATGTTGCCAAGCACTTTGAGGTGTAGGCCTATGTATCGGATTTTGCCCTCAAAGTGGTCTTACTATGAAAAGGTCATCCGGTAGCCTACGAGAGTAGAAAGCTAAACGAGGCCGAACGACATTACGTAGCCTAGGAGAAAGAGTTGCAACGATTGTGCATTGTTTGAGGACTTAGAGGATTATTTGTTTGGCTCCAAGTTCATTGTGAAAATTAACAATGCTACTGCTAGTCATATTCTCACCCAACCAAAGTTAACGTCAAAACAAGCTTGGTGGCATGAGTTCTTAGCAGAATTTGACTTGGAGCTAGAACACAAATTCGGACGTTGCAATTAGGTTGTAGGTGCCCTCATTAGAAGATTGGACAGACCTCCTGTCAATGAGTGGGATTGCTACGACTATTAGAAAACAGGTAAAGTTAAACCTTAAGTAGTACCAAATTGCCGTGACTCTGTTTCAACTTATTCGGGAAAACAAGACTCAAAGATTTGGGATTAACAATGGATTGATATCACAAAGGGACACCGAGATTTTATACCTAAGGCTAGAGAACTAAGGAGGATGCTTCTCAGAGAGTGTTATGACATTCTATGAACTGATCGCCTGGGGTAGCAGCATACCATGAGCCTACTACAAAAGGGCTATTACTGGTCCAAGTTGGAGAATGATTTGATGAGTTGCATGCTGACATGTCTCACCTGTCAACAAAATAAAATTGAACGTCAGAAGTCGGCAGAGTTACTGGAACCTCTCATTGTACCTAGTAGACCTTGGGAAAGTGTTTCCTTCGACTTTATCATAGGGTTGCCCAAGGTTGGTAAATACTCGTGCATCCTAGTAGTCGTGGACCTATTTTTAAAGTATGCCATTTTTGTTCCGACATCAATAGATTGTTCAAGGGAGAAGATAGCGTTCTTTTTCTTCAAACATATTGTCAAATACTTGGGAGTATTGAAAGTAGTGTGAGTGACAGAGACGGTCACTTCATCGAAGTCTTCTGGTCATTACTCCTCAAACTTCTTGGCTTAGAATTGAATATTTTATCAAGCTAATATCCCCAAATTGATGATCAAATAGAGAGATTTAATGGCCTACTCGATAAATACCTGAGACATTTTGTGAGTACTAGTCAGAAGGATTAGATGAACATCCTAGATGTTGCCTAATTTTGTTTTAGTACTAAAAAATGCTCCTCTTCAACTAAGAGTTTTTTTTTTTTTAGGTTGTAACATGTTAACAACTGCTTATTCCATATACTGTGGTTGAGCCAAAGGTATGTGTACTCGTGCTCACAACATTGACCGAGAGTGAAAGCAGAATGCAGAAATTGTCATAGTCTTCCTGGAGAACGCAGAGAAGTGGGTAGATCAGAATAGACAACCTATGCAATTCAATGTGGGAGATCTTATATTAGTGAAGTTTCTCCAAGAATAGATGCGGTTTCTCAGGGGAAGAGATAAGCGTCTCTTACGAAAATATGAAGACCCTATTAAGATCATTGCTTGTGTGTTGAAGGCCTTATACAATATCAATTTGCCAGAATAGATGAAGGTCCACCAAGTCTTTAATATGAGCTGTTTGAAGCCATACTATCCTAACATTGAAGACCCTTTATGCAATCTGTCACAACGAACCAATATTAGATGGAAGCCACCACTAGCGCTAGAAGTTGAAGAAATTACTGCCGACTGGTGGTGACCACTTAGCCAAAAAGAAGAAGAAAGAGTTGCTCGTGAAATAGAATGAGAGAGCAACAAAAAAAAAGTTGGGAATTTGGTAAAGGTGTGAAATTGAAGAGATGAGGGGTCAAAGCTATCATAAAGATCAAGTTAATAAGGACGTTGACAGTTTAATAGGGAGAGATGTTATAATCCAAACCAAGCCATATAAACTTTTATATAATTTTTCTCATATCTTTGAACTTTTATAGGAGTTTGGGTGAATTTAGTTTGAATTTCAACATTGTAAAAAATTAAATATCCCATTGTAAAAGTTAGGGACTTCCAATGTATATTTGTGCGAAAGACCAAGAGGTCCAAAACCCTTTATATTGGGAAATGAATTCTTAAAATCTTTTTCTATATCATATTGTTGTCTATTGTTATTAATTATTTGCTTGTATTTTTATACTTTCAATTAGCAACTTGGTTGCGTTTGACATACTCAACACTTGGCGCAATTTTTATTTTTGCGTCTCAGGATCGACCCTAATACTTCCAAGTGTTCATGAGTCAACTTTGTTGGCATCTGTTCCTGTTGGAAACTAGATGCGCCGCATGGTTTTGTGGCAGTAAAATTTGGACCGTGACACAGTATAGGTCACCGAGGCCTTGATTGGGCAATGTTCTTAGCGGCTTCTTCTATCTTCCTTAATGTTAGGAAGTTGTTATCCTTTCCTTTGACTAAAACAGATGCATCTTTGAGGGGCCTTAGAAGATACCTCACTCCCTGTAGAACAAGGGAATATGTATTGTTGTAACTGTCATGCTGTACCCTTCTATCATATTGTCATGTCCTTCCCAACAAAATGTGCCAAACATCCATCGGAATCATGTCAAACTGGAAATGGAAAATTGAATGCAACACCTCTCTTTTATAGCTATTTCATCTCCTTTCTTAAACTAGGAGACTTTGTAGGGCTTCAGATTTATTTGACACTTTAGATGCATTTGCCCACAATTTTTCTCAAAGTCAAGTTAACCCAGCTTCCTTATCTATCACCACCAAGCACCTTTTCCCATAAGCCATTCCACACATTTCAACAATGTTATTCTTGAGCTAAGTCTCATCGTTTTCTATTGTTGGATCAGCTAGGACCTTTTATCCATAAGGAACTTGGCTTCCTCATCTGGTTCACAAATTTCCTCATGGCTGTTGTGCTCTTCCAATTCATTCTGCTTCAATCTTGCTGGGATTGCCGGAGTCCTCCATCAAATTTACCCGGGTTTCATTTCATTTTTGTGGCCAAGCATAGGCCATGTGTCCCTCCTTCCCGATGAAAACATGGTTACCTTCTATTGCATATGTATCCTGGATCAATGGAGCCCTTTTTGTTTAGGTCCTTAGATGTTCCTACATCTTGCTGCTCCAGTCATTTGGGAAACTGGGGAATTCCTCTCTCCCCTTGCTGCTGTCATTGTGTCAGTCCTCAGAGAAGTGTGCTCCAATCTTTATTTAGCTTTGAGAGCTGTTTGGAAGGCCTCCTCCTATGTGGTTAAATGATGTCCAATGAGTTCATCGTTAATGGCAGGTTTCAAATTACTCAAGTGTTTAGCAACTGATTGATCATTGATTTCCCTTAGATCAACCTGGATTAGATATTTGTAGAACTCTTTGGTGTAGTTGGACACATCTTGGTTATGCTTCTGTCTCAAGAGATGGAACTTTCAATATAGGACTTGAGGGTAGTCAACTTGTAAATACTTTTCATCAAATTTCGGGTTACTAATTTTGGAGGTGACCCCTTCATTCGCAGGTGTTTTGGTAATTGTGCCACCTCAATTAATGGCTCCTCTAAGTTTTGTGGCTAAAAATTTACTTCCTGTCTTCTGTTATCTCTTTCTAGTCAAAGCAAGCCTTGGGGATCTATTGTTCCATCATAATCCAGGACATCAATTGGGATGCTCTCGTCAACATTTGCTAGAGCTGTAGTGAGAAAATCTAATGTGAATGCCATTTGTGTGGGGGGCTGATCTCCTGGACCTGGTTGAAATAGAACTTGTGTCATCATCTCCCCTTTCATTTTCAGGCGCCTCAGTTGGTATGAAGAAGGGTTGGTTTTCTGGAGCCAATTATTGTGGCAGTCTCCTTAGAATTTCTTCCATCATTTGTCATAGATCAGCATTATGGTGTCTTAGCTCTCCGATTTCTTCTATGAGATGGACCTCGATTATTTGAGCACTGTTTACTCCTACGCTCCTAGATTCTCTTGCCATATTCCTTCTCTGATACCAATTTGACACAATGCAATCCTCAAACAACAGTAATTGGCAAAAGGAAATTTGTATTATTCAATTCTAGGAAAAACAAAAGGGAAAAACAACTCCATAGGCAGTGGGTGTTTTGAAATAACAGTGGAAATGCAACATAGAAATGGTGTCACTCAACCTTTCATTGATGTACTTAGAGAACCACTCATCTAAGGGGTTGAGAAATCACTGACCAATAAGAAGATCAAATACTATTTGCGTGGCCGAAGCTCTTTCGGAGAAGATAAATCTGAAGTCTGCCCTCATCTCTTCTTGAGCTGAATTTAAATGCTCTTCATATGAACCATTTGGCCTGGGAAGCTTGAAACATCAGAAGTGCATATTGGTAGTTCCAATAGTAGCCTTTTGGGGAAATTCCCATCACGCTCGTAAATTTACTTTCCTGGGAACCTGCTCCATTTATTGTCACTTGTTTTCTCTTGGAACTTCCCACTTTGTGTTATGGGGGTTTCAGCTACTTTATCTGCCATGTGGTAATCTCTCTTCTAATTTTTCCTATCACATCTGAATCTGTTCCTGCTTCCCTCTTTATCTTCTCCTCTTCCCATCCTACATCATTTGGTGTTTTTAATTCAAGTTGCTTTGCATTTATCATGTTCTTGGAGAAAATTGGGGTTATTCTCTTAGGTGCATAAATTATATCGTGATGCATAACCAGCACCAAGAAGGCTGGGATTTTGATTTAGGTGGATGTCACTGCTTATTTAGTGTGAACTAGAATCCAGACTTGAATCTGTCAGGGCAAGTGATCCATTTTTCTGCATTGTTGTGTTACAGCCTCAGAGCTCAATTGTCTGACATTGGTTTATTGCCTGACACCTTGCTAACCTTTCTTAGCATGACTTTTGTATTCTGTGAACAACATATAACTGTTACTGTGTTTGTGTACTAATCGTACTAAATTGTTTGAGTAGGAATGTAAGATGCTTGTTACTTTTTCATTGCACCCCCAGATTAGTATTGTTCCTGAGAAAATAAAATCAGTTGAGATTATTAGAGCTGACTGGGGACAACAGATAAAGGTAAAGAAATGGGCATCATTTATGTCAGTTTTGGAAATTTGTTTTGCTACATGGTATTGCTCACAAGATTTTTGTATGTTAAAAGGTTTTTTATGAGATTTAAGGTTTCATCAAATCCAATTTCACTTATTTGCTTATGTGCAAACTTCTTCTCTGATCTTTAAGCAATGTGCTTAGACAATCACATGTAAGCTTGCAATTTGAGAACCGGACAGGAAATGAGGAGGGCATGTAAAGAAAGAGATGAGAGTCAAAGGACATGTCATGGGAAAGAGGATAATCAAATATAGAAAGAAAAGGAAAAGAAGAGAGAGAGAGAGAGATGTAGCCAGACAAGAGAGAGACAGTCTCAGATTTCAATGATCATAATTCATGATTACAAGATGCTTAATTGCTTATATAGGCCTAGCTACCCTTCTTGATGCTCCTAACAACACCTCCTACCTTTTATTTAACTTTCATCCTCAGGCATTCCGTGCCCCTACATGTAAAAGCTCCACCAAAACTCTAGCTAACTACTTGAAATGATGTCTAATACCAGTAAAAGAGCCTTCTGGCTAATATGTTTATACAATATAACCATTCGGTCAATTGCCTGATTTGCCTGATTGATTTATTCACCAATTCCTACTATAGTATCGCTGGAAAGAATAATATACCCTGTGTATTGTTACACAATGTCTTCATACCAAATGTGATTGTTATTGTGTGCCTTTGCAACTAATTCTAGCTGGTCTGTAAAACAGGTTGCCAGTGCAGCTGCCTATTTGCAAACGGGCATATTTTCTCCGAAGCGTTACTTTGGGCTTTTAGTTTCCTCCATGCTTATTATTGCCTGGCTAAACTTGAGGTTAGAAATGGGAAGTCAATTTATTGTTACTGAAGTGTTGGATATTTTGTGTTATTGAATGTTTAATGTGACAAATTATTTTTTTTTGGTTGTGAATTTACTATTGGCTTAAAGTTTTATATTGTTACACTCATGTTTTTTTTATAGATTATGGATAATATTACTATACTAACGGCAGAATTCCAGTAGTCATGAAATACTTTATTTCAGACCAATATTCAGTTTGCATGCCTCAATCTGCTATCTCTGCTTGCTAAGAGAACAGGAATATTTTATTTTTCAGGTTTCTTTTATAGAGAATTGGAATACAGATTTTATTTTGGAGATTTGAACAAATTGAGTGACTTTTATAGTTTTGATTTTTAGGTGCATTCATAGTACGTCATGTTGACTTTTTAGCTTGGCTTGCGATTTCAATGATTTCTTAATTTTTATAGCAATTGAGGATTGGGCAATTGTTGGTTTGAGGATTCATTAGCTGCACCAAGGGTTGTGGTAGGTGGCCGTTTCCTAGGGTTGAAGTGATAAACGTGTTTCCTCTTTGAGACATCGATGTCATTCAATCCGTGATATTTGAAAGCTTTTTATTAATTTCATTCTGCTTTATTGTACTTAGTTGGTAGTAATATTACATGGTTCTTGTTTCATATAATTTATGAAAATTCCTTGTCTGTACGATTACTTTATCACCAGTTATCTATATAATGGTTTTTCTAACAATCTAGAGAGTAAACTGAATTTCTTTTAGTTTATCACAATGTTGAGTATGAAGGTAAAAAGAATGTGAGATGAAGTTAAAGTCTTGTGGGAATTTGGTTGTGTAATTGTTACACATTATGCATCTTGACTCATTGTGTTCTTTGTTTATATAAGTCAAACTTATGCAAGTCTCTCTCTTAATCAAGCTTGTGTAATTGTTACACAAGCTTAACTTGAATGCAAGGATTTTTTAGCTACCAGAACTATCAAATTCTCTAGTTTCAAGCAGGTGTCTGTGCTTGGTGATGAAAAGTTGGCATTGGCTCCTTTTACAGAGAACGTTCTTGGCATAAGCAGACTGAATTTTATTGATTTTCTTCAAGGTTGTTTACTTTTGTCTTTTTGTTTAATAAAAAAACATCTTAAGGCCATTCTTGAATTGTTTAAGAATTTCGCTGTCTTTAATATTTGCTGAAGATGTGAGGCAATCATACAAAATCTCTGGTGCAACAGTGAAATACTAAATTGTATGTACTGATTGCAAATCATATTAATGTTCATGTGTCATGTGATTGCTATGATATAACTACATAAAATACAACCAACTTTTGCAGTGTTTGGCAGCATTTTGTTTGGTGGGAAAATACCACGGTTCTATAATGTTATTGTGTGTGTTTTTATCATGTGGAAAGACATGATGCCATGGTGTTTGTGCTGCTCTAATTCAATTCAGGTGAGGTCATGGCCGCTTTAATTCAATTCAGATGAGTTCATGATCTTATATTATTGTACTTCCACTTGGATATTTCGTCAGTCTTCAATTTTTCATGATGTTAGAACATAACAATATTGGATATGTGGTGTTATACATACGCATGTCCCCTGTGTGCACGCACACACACACCCCTTGTCAATGGCTATTTAGTCACCCATTGGGGAAGGGACTAAAGCCCATGTACAAGTCACCATTTGGACACCGATCTTCATAGGTATGATGATGCCTCCTTGAATTTCAATTGTCAATAACGAAACTGATGGATTACTGGAAACCAGTACTTGATATTTTATTTATTTCATCTGGGAATTTTCTGGGCTATTTCTAGGATGAGTTTGAACTCCAAATGTCCTGTTAGGCAAGTTTGCAGGTGGTGCCACTTATTGTCCTTAGAGGTCTCCTTGCATGTGCAATGGTGGGATCACTACTGTGATTTACGTGTGCATGACCATAACACGCATTACCAATAGAACCATGACAATTGCCCCTATTGTGTGTGTAGTGAGACTAAACCCATTCTGGAGAGCCGTTCAAGACTTAGTTTGCTGTGGTCCTTTGGGTGGAACTGAAAAGTGACTTATTACACTAATTAATATTCAAACTTGAAAGATACCTAATGCATATCACACAATACCAAATTATTTATCAAGTTTTGAGTTTTAAATCATGTTGGCGCTGGTTCAATATTTGGTGCAATTTATAATTCAATTGCTGTTTAAGTTGGATTAAGTTGGGACACTGATTTACTAAATTTCTTGGGCTCAATGTTTTTTAAATTAGACTCCTTTTCCTATAAGCAATGGAATAACCTTACTTTATTGAAGTTTGAATTTCATAGATGTGGAGTACTTTTTTCACAATCACCTTTATAAACAGTTTGCCACTGTCAAATCTTGTATTTGTTTCCATGAGAACAATATATTTACTTTTACACGTCATAGATTTGGATAACTTGTGTTGCTTTCTACAGTTTCAACTTGGTTTATTTCATTCTACATCGAGTTGATCTTTTGGCTTGGCCTGGCTTGGCTTGTGATTTCAAGATTTCTTGATTTTTATAAATGTAAAGCATTGGGTTGTTTGTTGGTTTGGGGATTCAGTAGCTGCACCAATGGATCCAGACCGCTGATCATTATATCTTGGGAGAGGAACACAGTAATAATTTACCACTGCATGGAACATTTTCTCTCTAAGGGAGCGCTTCAGTGTGCTACACCAGGCTAAAATAAATTTCTCTTAATTGAATTTTGTTTTATTGGACTTATGATAATAATTTTTACAATTATGATTGTTGCCTGTTTTTTACATCCTATAATTAACAGTAATTCCTTGGCTGCTTGTTAGCTCTGATGGTATTGCTATTTATTTAATAATTTTTCCAACATCAATTGCTAAGCTTAATGTACTTTGTGGATGCAATCAATACCTTTTTCATTTTGGGAAATGTCTCTGTTATCTGTTTTGTTTCTTTTAATTTTATTTAAATATTTGTGATATATTCACTTCATCGTATGACTCAATATTTTATCAAGCTTATTATATGATCCTTTCTATGTTATATTTATGAGTTTGTGGTACCTAAACACGTAACCTGGGGAATCCATACTGAATACTTACTACACCTCTTGTACATAAACATGCAAGCGCATAGTGGGGAACAGAAAAACAAAATGAGATAACTACAATGTCAACCTCAAAACAAAGCTGTATATGTGAGTAGTGCCGTGTAAATATTTTTCTGTTTAAAGGAGACAACAGAAGTTAAATTTGGAAATATCTTCTTAATTAACTTTGTTATTTGCAATTATCTTCCTAATTAACGTTTGTTTGCTTACCTGCATCAAGGAAGTGATTAAGAATGGATAGTGTCATGTATCCTTCAGCCTCATTTTGGTGTCCTCCTTCCCATGGATCCAAAACGCAATTGTATTTTAGAGGCATAATGGTGGCAGGGATTGAGGGATTAGCGCTCCATCTGTCTGGCTGTTAAAGGTCTAAATTGATTGTATGAGAATGTTGCCTCTTTAATGATTACCAGGAGAATTGTCATATTGGAGATTGCTAATCTGATCTTAAGAGACAACCTTTTATGAATTGTTGTACAAAGACTGGAAGTTGAGATCTTAGCAACAGTAACCACAAACCGGGGGTTGTGACTGAATCAAGATTTTGAGATCATTGGTCTAGAATTGAAGCTGATAGCTTCACTTCAACAATTGAATATAGGCTATTTAGTATATATCCATGAATGATGGTGTCGTGGAAAAGAAGCAGACATTTACCAATAGGTGGCAACTGTGTCGTGTTGCTTTTTTGTTATGGCATAATTGTATTTTTTTGCAGTATTGCCCACATCAGTACTACTCATTTAATGATCCAGCCAAGTCATGCCAACTCATCAAAATTCCTTCGAGCATTGTGCCATCTTCTATCACCACGTTTACTTGTTTGGTGGATCGGCATAGCCAATTGCTGGGTAATTAGTACAGTTAATTCATTTAAATCTCATGCCCTTAATGTGAACACAATATAATGATGAGATGCTCAAAAATTGTTTTGTGCATGTTACCCTCAGTTGGAATTAATGGGTGTATAGAATCATTAGAATCGGTTAATTTAAATACTGAATGATTCAAATCAGATCATTTATAGAAACCTGTGTTTGAATCCCCAGACTTGCCTGAGACATGAATGTTGTTGGTTGGATATTGCAGCTATGGTATATTCCACTTAACTGATTGGATGACAGCTAATGCAACCTGGGGGGCATTTCTGTGTTTGTTATTTTGGGATGAATGTGTCAACTTTACTGGTCTAACCTACTAATTTTCATGTCATCATGAATTGCATATACTTCAGAAGTTTCCCACGTGTCCTTAATGTTTTTCTGTTGGGCAGAGGGCACTCTCTCTTGCTTGTATTCCTCAACATTTATGTATGAACAACAAAACACCTCAGTGTTCTTTTTCCCTGAAGATGCTGGTCTAGACATAGGGTTGAAGTCATAACCAACCTATCATGTTTGCCTCTATATGACAGAAATATCCTTTACTAATTGTTTGTGACTGCTTTCATGTGCATGTGAATTGGGCAGCAATGATGTTTACGATTTTGACACGAGAGCAGATGAAAACAAGAAAGAATCAGTTGTCAACATTGTGGGAAGGTGTACTCATCTTTATTTTATTTTTTTCTGTACAGACGTTTTTTGACAGTGTTCCTGACTCATCTGTGTTTATACAAATTAATTTTGCTTACACAGCAATGGAACTGACACTATCTTCTTCGCATTCCTTTGGAAGCCGGACAGGGACCCTTGTTGCTGCCTACTTGTTACTAGCTTTAGGTTTACTGGGTCTGACTTTGGTATCTGCAGAGGCTGGAAATTCGCGTTCAATGCTATTGTTGTTGAGTGCAATTATATGTGGTTATGTATATCAGGTATTGAACATGTTCAGATTTTTGGATTGGCAAACTCAATGAAAAAGTATTGGATTTTGAGCTGCCTCTTCACTAGAGTTGGGTTCAGTTAAAGTTAGCTTAATGTTGTCTCAAGCATCAGTGTAAGAATTTCTGTGCAATGTTCCGTGGAGTTATTCTCAAGCTAAAATCGATTAGTGTGTGTGTATGTAATACAAATGAGTTAGAGTGCCTGAGATGCAGAGTGTCCAAGAGCTTCCACGCAATTTCCGTGAGACATACGCCCAAGTGAAAAGCAATTATCAGCACTATCCATGTTAACGGACCTACTTTGACTAGTCATTTACTGCGCATATATAGGAGCTCAACTTTTGAAACAAATGGGCAGACATAATGGTTCATTTCATATGATTTAAAAAGAACCTTGTGAGTGGCCCAAGTTTCAACGTTAATTGAGGGCACACCATTTTGGAGAGACCCACCATTTAAGAGATGTTTATATTTCTATGTTACCATGTGCTTAAAGTTTATGAAAATCTCTCACTATTCAAAGTTCATTGAGAGCACAATGTTTTGGAGAGGCCCACCATTTGAGAGATTTTTATATTTTTATGATACCATGTGCTTAAAGTTTATGAAAAACTCTCACCCACAACCTTTAAACACAATCTTAGTCTATTAGCTTTTAGAGTTTTGTTGGTGACAAAAATTTCAAAGTTCCATCTGTTTGAAATTCTCAAGTTAGTGAAGGAAGGTCCAAAATGTACGGAAGGAGTCCGAATCTATGGCTTGGAGGGCTAATGATTCTTCAGTGGGGGTCACATGTTGCGCGGAGTCGACTAGGGGGTCTAGAAATTATTATTACTTGGGTTGAAAATTGACTTTCTTAGTCTTCGGTTGGCTTGAGATGTTCGGATGCTTTTTACTCTCGAATTGGTTGGTTCCTAAGTTTTTCATTTGTCAACAATATCACGTTTCCGCAAACTTTTTAATTTCTTTTTTGTATTTCTAGTTTTCCTACTCTAGGCAGTTTTTTTAAAAAAGTGGGACTATATCATGTCTTCTTTTCAGAATCATTGGTGTATTCTGTGGATTTGCAAGTTGTAAAGAGCTTCAAGCTTCCTAGCTGCAAATGATTTGCTATTATAATATTAACTAGGCCTAAAGAGAATGGCTTCTTGTCCCGAACAATAGGGGTGTCTCATACCAAGGTCACCACATCATGGGCTTTGAGGAGAGTTGGATATATGCGGGCTTATGCCAAATTATTGAATGTCTATTTTTTGTGTTTTGAACTTATAATCTCCATACACAGTGGAGAAATCTTACCATTTCACCAAGGTCACCCTCCAATGCCATTTTTTACCAGTATGAATATTATTGTCATGATAAGGCAATAAACAAGTAGTCACATGGCACCAACTGCTGATACAATGAGATCTTTGTTAATCCACACATCTCAACAACTCCTAAACCAATGGGCTATCTTTAGATGGAGGCGTTGCTCCTGAAGAGTCACAAGCTCAACTGTGGCCCTATTTCTTGGGGACGAAGATGTATATTATGTATTTGGAGAAGGCATTGCTATATCTCAGTTGAGGAGAGATATGGATGAATGATATAAAATGGGAAGATGAGACATCCAACTTGAAATAAATTTGTGCACCGAACATGGGAAGTATAATTCAAGTAGGAAGCAAATGGATCTGCTCTAACATTTATTAAATATGTATCTGTCTCAGTGCCCGCCATTTCGGTTAAGTTATCATGGACTGGGGGAACCCTTGTGCTTTGCATCTTTTGGTCCCTTCGCAACTACAGCTTTCTATTTGATACAATGCAGGTGAAGGTTAATTTATCATGTGTACTTGCTATTCTGAGGCTTGGATTATTCAAGGCATGTTGTCCTTAATATTTGAATGCTTTTGTCAGAGAAGTACACTATCTCCATCCCTTGTCCAGCATGATCCTTTCTGCATCAACTCTTGTAGGCTGTACAACTACGCTTATCCTCTTCTGTAGTCACTTTCACCAGGTGAAACTTTCTGCTGTTTATCTTCCCTTTTCCTTCCTCTTTAAATGTCTATTGAGTATTAACTAAAATATGTTGTAATTAGTCAGGTGGAGGATGATAGAGCTGTCGGTAAATTTTCCCCTTTGGTAATTCCACTTTTAAGAGTGTTATCTGTGAGGTTTTACAGCAAGAAATCAGAACCTTTCTAATTTCTATTCTCCTCTCCTGCTCTATTCTCAACTGAGCGCAGGTCAGGATGGGCACCAAAAGAGGCTCAGAAGCTGTGAAAATAGCTGTTTCCATGCTGTATTTTATGATCTTAATGTTTGGTCTTGGCAGGGCTCTTCCCTTGGTTACCACTGTAAGCCAATTCTGAGCATTAGCACCTCAAAACTTCCACTTAAATTTGTGATTCTATAAAACTAATATGGGGTTTTGTCCTTGTCCTTTTTATGTGCTAATGCATTTTGGTATAAAGCCATTTGTATCTAAATTGTGCTTCCCTTTCAGATTTTCTGTGCTCTGACCTTACCCATGGGAAATCTGGTGATTAGCTATGTGAACCAAAACTACAATGTGAGTAGTGATGCCTGATAGTTTCTCTCCCAGCTCAATTTGCAGCTTTAATTCAGGGATAGCTTGAATTGACTCCATTGCATGTACACCACAAGCATTTGATTTTTGGTAAAATATTATTTATTGATCTTCCAGGGATGGCATGCTTAATTTAACCTAGCAGCCTCAAATAAGTTTTATCTTCAGCAGCAGGCACTGCTGTTTTCTTTATAAATAAGCTTATGTCAAGCAACAAGTAAATTGGATTGAACATTTCTATTTCAAGAGATGGACGTATCATTTATGTTGCTGGGATGATTGTTTCTTGCCTCCGGTGCAGTTCTTTGTGGTGCTCAGCTTCACAATGCAACAAATCATTAGTTACATTTGGTTTACAAAATGGAATAAGGTGAAAGTAGACTAGCTACTTTTTGTGATGAAATAGAGCTATTGTGGAGTGCATATAATGGAATAAGATGGCATCAGTATGTTTGGTATTTTGTACACAGCTTCACAAGAGCACAAGACTGGGAATATGTAACTAGATGTATGCCAGGTTTAGTTCTTATTAGGATAGTTATCCTGACTTTTCCCCAGGGAGCCAGAAACCGCAAATGGAACCAAAAAAAAAACTAAAAAACTATTGCATAGTTTGGCCCGTGGAAGGAATTGGTCTTCCACTCTATCCCTTTAATCGGTATTATTGATTTTGTTTGGTGGTAGTTGTGGCTGGTGGCCACGAGTGATGGTAGTAGGCCTCCACTCGAGAGGGTTGTCACATGGGCAGGGTAACTTTGGAAAATCGTTGCTCTTTATCTATATATATATATAGCGAATGTGTAGATTTTATAAAATGTGCATTCATTCATTCATTGTAGGAGGTGGGCATATTTATTGAGAGGAGTATATAAAATTCAAAAGCTTGGAGAGGGCATGGTTTTGTGCTTTTTTCCTGTGGTATTCTGGTGGGTTGATTTAGAGAATTTTCGATGCAGGACAAGGCGAAGATCTTCATGGCCAAGTATCATTGCGTTCGGCTGCATACGTTGTTTGGATTGGCACTGGCTGCTGGGCTGGTGACAGCAAGAAAATTAAACGGCTACGGCCCAAGGTTGCCTATTTTCTCTTGATAGTCACATTTTCAAGCTATGGAATCGCGTTCTCTCCCCGCCCAAGCCCGGTAGTCCCTTGGCCCGAAATATTAGTTCGGCAGTTTTGTTTGTTAATATCCTGATTTTTCATTACGCGGGTGACGTGTAATTGACAAGATATAATTGATTGGGTGTGCTATATTTCATTAATAGCAAAACTGTAGTAATATGTACTGATATATGGTGCACTGAAGCCAAAGAGAAAATTATATTAAAAGTTTATTTTATTTAATTGTAGTTTAATTTTTAATTTGAATCAAATTATTTTTTATATGCATAAAGTGAAGCTTATTTTACCAGAAGAAATGAATGTCCACAGGAGGAAGAAAGGAGACTAGAGAGAGTGGGATCAAAAACATTTTATGTACATGTATTTTTTGTGCCCTAAAATTTATTAGTTAAGATAAAATTTGATGTATTGTATTACTGTTTTTAACGTTATGCAAAATTTGAGGTCAGTTTATTAAAATCAATGCGTGACACCACTGACTTTTCACCGGATATAAGCCGGGCTAGTTTGATTCTTTTCTTCAAAATAAAAAAATAAAAAAATCAGTCAAATCTATCTAAACTTGTGAACATGTCGTGCGTGAACGATAATATTAAAATTAGTTTATATAAAAAGTAAAACACGTTCGCAGTAATTATAATATTATTTTAAAAGATAAAATAAAAGGGCAGCTAATCCTGTCACATCAATCCATAAATTCTCAGTAGTTTCTTGTTCTTCTTTTTTTTATCATTGTTTTTTTCGGCTAGACAGTCAAATCCGAAACAGAGGAGTAAGGAAGATCACACACAATTTCGTGTTTGTAGGGTGGGGGTTGCGGGGGTGGCGTCATGGATGGATGAGCGTGGATGTTAGGAGCAGTGACTGATGTGAGCTGAGTAGCCAAAAAAGAGATTGAGAAGACAATGTAATTGCAGCAGGCAATCTTCAAGCGGCACAAGTAAGAATAATTACCCAACAGCGCCCACCGAACCCATCCGCGAAAACCGGAAGGGAAAATTTCTTCCAGTTCAGTTCGGGGAGGGGGGGGGGGGGTTCCCCAAATGGTTTTTTTTTTTATATATATTTTAAATCTTTTTAGCACCTTTTTTTTTAATCCCCCCCCCCCCGGGCACCCCCAAGGCCGGAGGAATGAAATTATGGGACCTGTTAATTATTATAATGGTTCACCTACGCAGTCTTAGAAATAATTATTATAAGATAAAACTTTTAGAAATTAAACCAATATTCTGCTTGTACGAACCTGTAAGTAAAAACAAAATTAAAAATAAAAATAAAAGTTGTATACCAAATCATGAACACTCAACTTCTTGCCCGACGACTGGACTGAGTAACATGACGACACACTCCCCATCTTTTCACGCAGACGTTTTTCTATAAATTCCTTGTAATCAGGTACTCTGCTTTTCAAGGAGCCCCACATTCTTATTTACTAGAAACACTACCGACTTCTACTGCTACTCCCATGCCTTCTCCAATGGCTGCAGAGAGGAACAAGGGCGTTGGGAAGAAAGGAGGGGTGAAGCTTTCAACGGATCCGCAAAGCGTAGCAGCAAGGGCGAGGCGGCATAGAATCAGCGACAGATTCAAGATGTTGCAGAGCTTGGTCCCCGGAGGGGCTAAGCTCGACATCGTGTCCATGCTGGAGCGGGCCATTCAGTATGTCAAGTTCTTGAAGACTCAGCTCTCCATTCATCATGCCATCATCAGCTCCATGGAATCGGATGATCATGATCATGGCCCTACGGATAGCAGTCGTGACGATTATAATCATCTCGACCCTCCAAACTGCTGTTTCTATCCTCCGCCGCTCCAGCTGGCCATTCTATCCGACGCAGCTGCCGTCACACGAGCACCGCCTCCACTGCCGCTGCCTCAAACTGCTGCGGCCTGGTTGTTTCAGGGCGATGGGTGGTCTATGTACCCTGCTGGATCTAGGTATTCTGATGGGTCTATCAACTGACTACTAGGCTATCCTCCCTCGTCCTTCGCTTAGGCATATTATATATTGGGGCATATATGTATA
>JAODPA010100260.1:0-21437 GCA_025585075.1 Nepenthes mirabilis | reverse complement strand
GAATATTTAAATAAGAAAATGTTCAATAATTTTTAAAAAGATCAATAATAAAGGTAAACATGACTTAAATGTATTTATCTCCACTTAAAATTACCAAAAGATTATTTGATTTCTTCTTAATTTCATATTCTCTTCCTCCTCTCTCTTTTCCTATTTCCTTTCTCTCCCCCTTCTCAAAATTTCAACATATATGAGTTAAAATTATCCGGAAAGCTATTTATAGAAAATTAATACATGTAATTTAAGCACAAAGGTAAAATTTATACTGTACATGAGCACCCCTTACGCACCCATTAGATATCAATATTCTAGTTCAATCATGCACGAGTGTCTAACAGGCATATATTAAGTGCCGATATTTTGATCTAAGTATGCACAAGTGTCACTCAAGTGTACCTCAGATATAAAAATTCTATCCAAAATATAGTTATACGTAGGTTGGACGCACGTTAGGCACAACTTAGCCTAAATTACTTTAATTTAATACTTAATTTTTATCAGAATCCAAAACTAACATAAAAAATTTATCGATTAGATAAAATTTAGGATCATTAAATAATTTTTAGGATTCATACTTTATACAAGCTCCACCCGGTGTTCCATGCCTCCGTATTGAAGAAATGTATTAGTAGTAAGCATCAAGCACGACCAACGCTGTCTCTCCTTACAAATCAAGAAAGAAACTCCGAAATTACAAAAAAAATATCCAACCTTTTTTATTTACATTGAGCAACCTAATACACGAGTAATTTTCCTCACTCATTCTCTTCTGAAACCAGGAAATAATCCGAAAATATTCATAGACAAGAAAACAATCGGTTATATAGTTGAGGCGGTAGAGTGGTTGCGCAGCCGTGGGACACTTGTCCTGGCTACTTTCTCTTAACAGCTGTTGCCGTCATCCTTAACCAGTCACGGAGCTGCTTGTACGCCTTTCTTCAAAACCGCAATTGATAAATCTTGTATTGTACTCGGTAACTCCTATGAATTGTTTCGGTCGAAGTCAACAACCACATCACCATCTCGCGTACTCCGGGCATATTTTCAAGCTTACTGTACTGAACTCTTAATACAAGCGCCCAGTGCTGAGCTCCCGAGGGCCAGACTCCCTTAACCGAACCCTCACTTGCTTGACCATGTTTTTGTGACCGACACAGTGCAAGAGGCTCGAGTGCATATGCGGCACCACCTCGCCTGGATGCAATGGGACTAACAATAAGCTTCCTGGATTTTGTGGCATTTTTTCCAAGATCATTTATATTTATTTTTCATTTAATTTCCTGCAAATTACACTTAACAATGTGGTGGCTAGGTTTAATTCCCATTTAGACTAAATAATTTTCATCCCTTTTTTTTTTTTTTTTTTGGGTTTACAACGCCGATGACCACTAAATGAGAGAATCAAACGCCAATTGTGACAACCGATTGGTCCGTTGACCAACACCAATCACCAAACCCCGATGTGGTTCGCCAGTTAACATGGTCAATGGCCATATGGTAACCACCACGCTAATATTCATAAAACACCCATCAGCACAAAACTCATAATTGTAGAACCCAGAACCAATTTCATTTCACATGCCAAACACACCCTGAGTGAATTCGGAATCAAGGCGCATATAAAATGGCACATGGACATTTGGGTACAAAAATTTAATACAACTCCTAAGTGACTTGATCTTATGAAATTTCATTCCTGTAAGAAAACTATCAGCATTCATAATTGATTATGGCATTGCCAACAAAAAAGAATTCTATGCACATTTAAATGTTCATCCAACCGAGCACAACAAATACTCCACATCTACCCAATAAAATAATAATAATGAACTAACTTCCTAAAAATAAATTGAAATAAAATAATTTCAAAACACATTTCCTGAACTGATGGGGTATTGTAAAGGAACGGGGTTTCATCTAGGAACCCATTGAATGCATTGATCAGCATCAAGAGGCATCGCCAGAGGCATTTTTGTACATCTGCACTCCCTTGTTATTTGCAGTATAAAACCAAACCCCTATCAGAAAGACCAAAAAAGTATACTTTCCTTTACCAAAAGAATAGCTGAGCCTTCTATCTTACAGATTGAAAGAGCAAATCTCGTGCCCATCCAACGGTTGCAATCCGTTCTTGCAAAAGCCGGGGAGGTTACCTTGAAACTTGGATGTTTCATGCCCGTCTGACCAATTCCTGATGCCACTCTCCATCAATAACAAAATTTTAAAGCAAGCAGAAGTAAGTATTTGAGAATTAGGCATCATTTATCTTCTCAGACAGCTTATCTCATTTGACGGACTGTGACTCCATGATATGGCAACTTCTTATGAAATCATTTGAATAGTTAACATATTTGGTCCAGAAAGGTCGAAGATGCTCAAAGCCGATCGGAAGCCATGGCTTTGACTGGCCATTGTAATGAATAACAGCAGCCTTTTTTACACTATTGATATCAATTTTATCCTGGTAGCCCAAACCAAGCATGTGCCAAGATGGGTCAATTGCGTGGACATGGCCTTTAAAAGCAATCAAAGCAGGTGGAAGTGTTCCAAGCTTCCACAAGGTCAAATTTGACTTCAAACTCTGCATCAGGAAGACAAAAAATGGGGGGAAAAAAAAAGCCATGATTATAAAGACATAAGTACCACCAAATAATGGAATTTGCATATATTCAGAATAAATAGGTAGCCCGGTGCACAAAATTTCCAATATGTGTGGGGTTCGGGGAAGTGTCAAACCACTTTGAGTCTATTGATAATTTAATGTTAATTATCAAATCACACAACCACAATTTTACTGTTGCCTTATGGGTCCCTTCAATTATACCCTGAATGATAATCTTTTTCCTAACTGTGAGAGCTCTTATTTGGATGAGGATATTTAACTGGTTTGACACTTTCTGGGAGAGAGAGGCAGGATGAATGGAAAACCCTGAAGAATATATATATATATATATACTGACATCTCATTCAGCAGAAGTTTTATGAATCAACTCATGAAGCATGAAAATAACATCTAAAAATGCAAATCACAGATATCTTGTTATACATCCGAGAAATATTATGAACTAGCTCATGAGTCAATGGGAAATTCGACTATCATAAGTGAAATTAGTTTATCCGAAAATTCAAATGAAGATATATGGAAAGAGAGACTTGATGATATGCAGTATAAAACTCAGGAGCCAAGGAACAAATGCATCGCCTCAAGTACAAGAGGCAGGTGAGAGTTTTAAATCAGCGTGTAGTTACCATCGTGATGCCATTGACATTATGTAACTAGTCATGCTTGTTCACTTCTATGTTTTTCATACTGCTAGAGTCAGGGTTTTTGTGAATATGGGAAGAGGACAATTATCCCTTCCTTCCCTTTTATTTTCATCACGTAGAATAATAGAATCAGTACAATAAGAAAGGATATAATGATGTACCAATACAATAAGAAAGGATAGACAATTAAAAGATAATTAAGTTAATATGATCAAGATTGGGCATAATTCATGTAGGAAATTAAATTTAGAGACCGTGGTACAATTTGGGGCGTAAGCCCGCCGGGCACTCAAGCGCACAGGGCGGACGCTGGGGGCAATGCCGGCCCGCCTGCCGTGTGCCCGGCTGGCGCTCGGGCGCCAGCCCGGGAAATAAAAAGCCGCGAGCAACCTTTTTCCGTCATTTTTGGCCTCCACGCACATGAAAGAGAGAGAGAGAGAAAGAGAGAGAAAGAGAGCACAAGGAGAAGAGAGAGGAAGGGGCATCCAAGGTCCCGAGGTTCGATTTCGAATTAGAGCTAGTTAGAAAGGTGATAGATCAGACCGAGGCAAGTGCACTCATACCCTTTTCTCTCGTTTATTTGCACTTTTGTTTCGTTTTTCTTCTGGTATCGATACCCAATTAAGCTTATATTTCGTATTACCTATGACCTAAGCATGTAAATATCTTGATTTTATATCCGATTTGCAAGATTTGAGTGTTATTTCGTACCCGAAAACCCTAACCCGTGCCTGGACCGTTTTTGGCCGTTTATTTCGGGTTTTATGCATTATTTGGCCCTAGATAATTAAAACCCGTGATTTGAGTATGAAAATTTACCGATTTGATGTCCAATTTCCCACATTTGGTGCGGTTCGTGCATATCGAAACTCTAACCCACGCCTTTCTTACTGATTTCTTTGAAACTTATGCATAAAATGGACTTAGAAAACCGAACCCCGGATTATGATCATGATTAATTTGCAATTAATTGCATGTTTTATGGATACGCTAATTTCGTATATTCCGGAATTCTGTTATGAGTTATTTGTGAAGGAATTTATCGTTCGAAAGCTCTAAAATTGCATTTGACTTAATGCGGTAAGAATTCCTTAACTCTTGAGCTCCAAATTATTTATACATGAAATTATGAACACGTGAGGATTTAAACTCACGAAGAATATGAAAACATGTATCCGAATAAGCTTAATGGAAAAGAACCAAGAAAGGATATTCTGCAATTAAGTGATGAACCGATGAACCGTCTTCAGAACGACGAACTGATTGAACTGATGAACCATTCTTTGGAACGACAAACTGATTGAATTGACGAACCGTTCTTCGGAACGACGAACTGATTGACTTATGAACCGTTCTTTGGAACAATGAACTGATTGACTTATGAACTGTTCTCCAAAATGAAGAATTTTGTGCTTAAGAGCAGAATTCCCTAAAGAAATAAGGAATTAAAAACTTGGACCGAGAATCGTTCAATAGATAATATATTTTAGCATGCCATAAATATTATAGTGAGAACTCAAGGATTATTCTGGCCGTATTTTATAGCGGGTAATATTCCTTGGCATGCCTTAATATATTGTAGTGGAAAGTTGTTATCTGTTTTGGTGCCGCTTGCCGCTATTGGCTCCGTCTATAGGGTTTGTATGTAGACGGCCCGCCTCTAGGCCATGAATAGAAGGAGATGGCTTTTGATTGTGTAAAAACAAACGCAATTCAAACTACAACCGATCGCTCCTTTAGTCAATAGGGCCTACTGACCCCGGTCCCTCAACGAATTAAATTTTCTGCACGAATTGATGATTAAGAAAAGAAAATGAAATGAATTGAAGAAATTTAGAAGACGTCATGAAAGTATACTTTTATATTCAGGATGCATGATCACTCATATGCCTCTATTTCCTTCCTATATATATATATATATATTATTATATTTTGATTATGAAATTTGCATGTTCTTTGTTATATTGTGCCTTGCTGAGCTATGGCTTACTCCTTGCTATTTTGTTCCCCCCCTCAGATGATCAGCACGAATTCCTACCTGACGAGAAAGAGTGCAGGAGCAACGCCTAGCTTAAGGCTTGGCAATGATGCATTTTTTACTTTGGGAGATCTGTATTTTGTATTTTTGGGTTAGTTGTTGATTCTTTTGAGAACAGAAAGATTGTATATCTTTATGTTTTGTTCTTTTGATAGTATTCAACAGTAGTAATATGCTTAGTTGGAATATGGTATTTTGGATTTTTAGATTGCTTCTGTAGATTTGTGAATGGTGCTCTAAGGCTTAGTGGCATCTCTTTGTTTCAACCTGGCGCCCGAAGTCATAACGTTGGTGCCGCATATGTTTTGTGGCAATTTTTGAATCCTGTTTGTGATTGTGTGAATTTATGTATATTGTACAGGATGATTACAGGTTTTGTATTTGGCCGACAACAGTATTACAGCAAAGATTGCCGGATTTTCGGTTAATGATACGATACGTCACATAATAACTTATCAATCTTGCTTCAATTTAAGTTAATTATATCCTTGCCAAATCAACTAATTTCCTTAATACTAAATTCTCTTTATTATGTTAAATATATTAGTAACAAGTTTGGCATATATGATATATATGCACCAACTTGAGAAGGTGTGTTATTAAGATAAAGGATGGTATTTTAACTATACCTATATAATTCTATAAATATGAGAGTTTAGTACTCATTGAGCCCTAAGCCCTTTCCTCTATTTCTATCCTTTCTCCGTACTCAAACAATTCTTAATCAAAAGTAGAGTTGTGTCTTCTCCTTTTGTTGAGTTCAAAAGTGTAGCTATGCTCCCCTGCCTTGGGCATACACTGCCTTCGGTGAGAAAGAAGGAAATAGTTCAAATCAGGCTTTGGTTGAAAAAATTAAAATTGTTGTGCTTTTCGCAAGCCAAATTTAAATAAAGTCCTTAATTTATTCATTTCAGGAACAAATAAATTCTTAGCCAACTCTTCAGCTCGAAAACTTTCACAAAAATTGTTATTGTGATATATTTTCAAATATTATTGAGATCTTAACTTTTTAGTACTACACATCAAATAGTAGAATTGCAATTAGTTTCAGAATTGCTATTCTATTCCACAAATTCGTTTTGTGATCCAAATGATAGATTTTAATTCTGACCCAATTCCAATTTTGACAGAATTGGAAGAAATTACCATTATGAGATTCCATTCCAATCCAAACATCATTGAAAATTTTCCTTCAGTAGACAAAGGAAAAAGGTCATCTAAAGCTAGTCATAAAAACTTGACTCAACAAATATGGCATCCCTTACAAAAAAAAAGAAAAAAAAAAAAGTTAAGGTATAAAAGACCAAATCAAACCAAATCAAGCTTTTTCCCACTAAGTGAGCTCAGCTCTAACATGCAGCTCTGTCTAGGGGCTATTTCATCTGCAAGTTCTAAATAAGCAAGATCATACACACACAATGGGGAAAAAAAAAACAGGAATAACATTTCACACAAGTTTCTCGAGTAGAAAGAGGCTTTCTCCTTCTTCATTCAGTAGATCCTCCGTACTATCAAGCTGGTGTAGAGAGGAAAAATGTGGACAGAAATAAGGAACAGTCAAACAATAAAAAAGTAAGAACTTTACCTCCTTTAGCCATGAATGGTAAGTATCTCTTATATTTGTCTTTCTCCATGCACGAAGATCAAAGATGTTCATCCCATAAGCCCATGCGCACTCATCAGGGTTCAAGTTTTGTGAGATTAGAGGGTGAGAGAAATTGAAATAGTTTCTGAATCGCTTGGACATCACCCACTCATCTTTGCCTCTACAGGTTTCTACTGCTCCATTTACCTTCCCCTTAAGGTCAATCTCCCAAAGGGGGGTCAGATCCCGTTGAATTACCAAATCATCATCCAAGAACACCACCTTATCAAGGTTTGGAAAAAGCTGCTCAACAAATAGAGTTGGTTACCCTCTTTTAAGTGACAATTGAAAGGAAACATCTACTACAAATTAAAGAGAAAAATCGCCCATTCAGAGAGATGCATATACATGACAGAGGAGGGAAAGGTAAGAAATCTATTATTTCATTTTAAATTTGAACACAAATGCAACATGTTTAAGTTGCTGAAACATTCCGAAACCCATTGCAATGCAAAAGGCAGAGGAATCATCATTAAATTGTGATTACATGCAACAAGAGATTGACACTAATTCAAATTATCAAATCCTGTGAGTAATCAAACTGACAGAGCAATTAGAAAATTAACAAAAACCACCACAATGTCACTATCTGAGGAATATGAACTTTTTGATGGCTGACTACATTAAGGCTGTTTAATATCATTTTATCCACCAAAAGAGCAATGAAATCGTATATAAATATAAGTTGTCTGTGCTTGAGGTAGTTTGATCCTGACAGGCAAAGACTTCCTAGTGCTCTTATTAAGAGATATGAGAGCTTGGAAGAAAGTAATTGTGGAAGAGGTGGAGAGGCAGAACAAAGAACAGTTTGAAGGAAATCATTAAGCATCTTACACATTTGGACCTAGTAAAGGAAATGGCCTATAATAGAGCTAAATGTAGGCAAAGAAACTATGTTTTGGGAAAGACCTTGTTTGCTTTGTGACATATATGCTGTCTATCTCTTTGCTCCATTTGTAATCAGTTAGAAACAAAATCATCGATTTTTTTTTTCCCTATTAAGATTATTCTAGAGTATTTCAGTCAAAAATATTCTATTTTTGAGGACCTGGCACAAAATGGCATCTGATTGTCGTGTAGAAGGATGACCAATAATTTAAATGCTCCTTTAAACTAAGGTATCTTTAAAATGAGTCTTACAATATGAAAGATATAATATAGTGACGAGCGCTTGCAAGTACACTCAAGTAAACACATGGAGACAAACAAGATGGGTGGTAGGAAAACAAAAGGAGATGGTCAGAGGAGAAGATACCAGGGAGGAGGTAGCAAAATGAAATGCTCAAGATGATGGGACATAAGCATGCTTAATAGACCAATACAGGGTGCAAGGAAGGAGCATTAGATCCATAGATTTAGGAAAGCAAACTCAAAATGCTAAAATTTAGGTAAAAGCTAATCCTAGATTGGAGTTAATTTCTATCATGTTATATGCTCTTTCATTAGCTCTTAATTTGAGCCAGATAACTTGTGACTAATATAAATATCAACCGATTGTATTAACGTCAGGCCCTTTTATACCAATAATTACCACGATAATATCACAATATATTATCAATATTACCCTGTCAACTTGCAATTTTAAGAAATTTTTTTCTTTTGATATATCTTCTGATAAGTATTATTTGATATATCGAATATCGATATAGTTATGACTGATACCAATACTAATATTTTCATCCATGCAAATGAAGGAAGGGAGAATATCCATAAGGGGAAAAAAACAAATATAAAGACACCAATAAGCTTGAGCAATTGAGGATACGGCCAGGATAAGAGGGCAGCAGTACAGGCAGACCCATAACAGATGCTGTACACCGTAAAAGAGCCTTTTTTAAGCAACTAGAATGGTCAAAATCCAACAAGTGCAATAAGAACTATTCAAGCTTTGTTTCTTCATCTCACCCTTGGTATTTCAGGATAAATCTAAGGCCTAATCACTAACAGTAAAATTATTTTCACATCCACCATCCCATAATAAATCACAACCATGGGTACTTTCATATCAATGCCTATTAAGAGAAGCTTTAGACTTTTAATGCCTCATAGGGTATCTTAGTACCTCTGGTAAATATATGCGCAGATGATTCAGTAACGAAATGTACTTCGGACTACTAGCTTGTAGCTTTGATGCAAAAGTCCATGGAGTAATCTCACTGGGATTGGTCACTGCAACATGATTCCCATGGTAGTAACTCCGTATTTCATTATGGCTTTCTATAGCTTCTAGCACTGGAACATTTTCTCTTGTTAACCAGTCAAACTGATGAACGCCTTTAACCTCAACAATAGCAGAGGAGATAGGGTTTAATGCAAACCATGAATGCATGCCAGCATAAGTTTTCTTGTCAGTGATGACGTGAAAGACTATCTTCTCAGGCTTTAAAGATGACTGGACTGCAGAAGAAACCACAACTGATGCAGCTAAAATATTATCAGTCGACAAGACAAAATGATAATATGAGTTGTCAGAAAGCAAAGGGAGCAACTCTGGAGGAGGCAACTGTTTGCGTGCATGTGCATTAGAAGAATATTCATCGGTCAAACGCAATGAGAGGCAATGAATGCCTTTTGGAATTGAACTTGCAGCAAAGTGTTTGTTCATCAGCTCAGCAAACTTCGCTTCCTTGATCTCCCTTTCAAGTTTCTCCATCTGCACAACAATGAACTCTTATCAATTCTCTAAAAGGAGACAGCAATTTCTGAGATGAAAAAGACAAAATAGAATCAGAAAAATTAGATGGCGACTATTTTAGTTAGAATAAGAAACCATGATACGCATAATCGACTATGCCTAGTAGTAAAATTAAACTCCAGTAACCACAATAAAATGTTGAGCATTATCAAGCTCGGGAAAAAATAATCCCATTTAATTTAGCATGTTAAAAATGCTCACTTGAAGCAGCAGACTTTATTTGAAATGAGGTGGATATTGATACAAAGATTTATCACTTTTACGATAGTATATTTACTTGATGGAGATATGCTGACCTTTTTTGTGATGGGCCGTTACCCTTGAATAATGAGAAGCCATTTCTGCTTGACTTGGCTTTCTCCAAGGATGAGATCATAGGAACTTTTAGCAAAACTTGCAGATTTAATGCTTTGAAAAATGGATGCTTGGCTTTCATTTTTTTGTTCAAGGTAGGTGTGATGCATGATACAAGACAGCAAGTGGGCAACATGAGCTCAGGTTGGCCCAAAACTTGCGTTACTGGACTCGATTCAAGCTTTATCAATTGAAGTATACTCAACATCTGTGTTTGGACCTCATATAGTTGGTATCAAGCTTGCAATAACAGGACTTCTATTATTTCATTAATAATATGTACATACATACATATAGATAGATAGAGAAATAGATACGGGGATAACCGTGAAAATCAAGGTATATAATGTTCTAAATCATAGCATTTTCAACATGTGCCATAATATACAAATATATCTATTTCTTGCTTAACATTAAATGAAAAATTCATGCACTTCAAATGAAGGGACCAGCACCTTTGCTTAACGGTTATCAATTAGTAAGGATCATTGGAGATCCTGAAACACCCAAGATCTAATTTTTGCAATCCACTCTTGATCTTGCCTATAAGTTTTAAGTATCAATGTTGGCTTACTATGGGGAACTGGGGTAATATTAATTTTGGCAAGTGATGAAAATTTTAGAAGTGATGCCTTGCAGAGTCTAGGTGCCTAACAATTTTGGTCGAGTTTTGCCCTATATTTTCGTTCAAGCAAACCAGCATTCAATAGGGCATTCGAACATGGGAGCCACAGAAACATGGCATTCCATTCGAACGTTAGGTTTTAAATTGTGGCATTAGAGGTTCCATTAAAATGCAGAAGTTCCAGAAACTTGGGAGTTCAAGCTCCATTCGAACTGAGGCACGTTTTACTAATGCATGACCTTTTGCTATATTTTTTGCCACCCAATGACATGAGGACATTCATTTCAGTGAAGGCTTAATTAAGGGACTGATTAGGACCTCATTTTGCCACCTCACTAGGATTAGTAGAACTAATCATGATGAAAGCCAATCTACATAAAGTCTGAAGCTTTAGTTAGGCTTCATATTTTATGAAATTCTAAGAACTTAGAGAGAGGAAGAGAAAGAGAAGAGAGAGAGAGGAAGAGAAGGAGCTCTGGGGAGCAAATTTCAGGCTTTTCTTGTGCAAATTTTTAAGGAAAGTGCAATCCTCTTTCATTTCCCCCTTGGTTGCTTGTTCTCAGAACATTTCATTTTCCTTGGGATGTAATTCTGAGATTTTGGTTCCCAAACCTTCATGCAAGAAGCTATATTCCTTCCTTTGTTTTGATTGCATCCATGGCCAATATTTTCCTTTCACGTGTTGAAGTTCTGAAGTTATTAGTGAAAATCTGAAATTGTTAGTCAGAACCTCCATGCTGATGACCTTTGATGTCTAAATTGTGATATTCTCTACAAAATTACTCATAATGTGAAATTGGACACCAAGTTTCTGAAATTTGTTCACCTGTAGAGAGAATTTTTGTTTGCATGAACCATTATTAGGAATTAACAGTTTAACATGGCGTGTGACATCTCCTTCTATATATTTGTTATGAAAGGGTTCAAGATGACCCATCCACGAGTATAATAGTGACACCTAGCCTCATCTATAGGATATAATAAGTAAACATGCCAACCTTCTATTTTGACTTTTGAATAGAGATAATTATTGGCACTTAGTTCATATTCCGTGCATATGCAAATGATTCATTATAAATTCACCTTTAAAGTTGTTGTGATGATTTGTTATGATATTATTCTTGTTGAGCTTTCTAACTCACGTGCATTTCACCACGTTTTAGAGTTGTAGGCTTGGCATCATGTGATAGGGATACCGAGATGCCTTTTGGACGAAAATGTTTGAGACTATAAAATCTGAAATTCTGGATTCATGTATTTCACACCACTCAATGTATATTTGTGATGTATTATGATCCTTGACGGGTTTTTGTATCTTGGATAACATGACAAATCGTGGTTTGTTAGACTTTGTGTTGTGTTGACAGTTGTATAATGCTAAATTATGGCTTATCATGGATTTCGATTACATATATTGGCTATGGATTTTCAGTGCAACATCAGTAACCAATAACTGGGGCTGAATGTTGTTTATGTACTGGGACATGACATAAAATTCTTCAGACAGGGCTTCAAAGCTGAAACAAAATGGGCCTTAATAATACAATCAACGTGTCTAGGAAATAAAAAAAATTTTATCTGGTTCATGCCACTGGCCGAGGAGCTGAAGTTAAACTTGAACTTGTTCAGTAACACATCAAGTTCAAGCTCCAGCACAGTTAAAGACTGATGAGTTTGAGATTGACTATAACAACAAAGGGGGGGGGGGGTCATCAACTAATAGGACATGGTTGTCAGATAAAGGAGTTATTTTGATTGGGCAATAAAAGGTGGTGGTGCTCTATCAGTACAACTCCAGTAGCATGGTCATGGGTGAGAGATCACAGGCAGCTCAAGTTCTGATGAAGCAGAATGGAATTTGCTTCAACAACGACAATGCATGTGCTCAGTGTCAAAAGCAAGAAAATTGCAATTGAGATCAAATTGAATTCAAGACCTTTGTCTTATAAGTCATATTTTAAAGAGGGGTGGCCTAGAGGCATACTACAATGCTGGCTCTGAAGAGGATTAGATGTACACTCTTGCGTTTGCTAATGATATGCCTGTGATACTACGAAACCGGGATCTTAAAAAAATGCCCAAGACTTCAAGAGGAACAATGATAGAAGAATTGTTTACTGAAAATAAAAATGCTGCTGAAGCCAAAAAAATAAAGTACTTCCGTTGGAGGGGTGCCACAAAGCATCAAACGGCAGATTAGGGTACACGGAGGATCTTTGCCAACAAGATATGTGCCTTTGAAGCATCACCATTACAAGTTAAAGAATTGACTCTTTTTTAGAGGGCATTGACCAAAAGAAAAATGTTGGACAGCTTGAATGCTAGACTAAGAAGGGCGTGTGCAGCTACTTAGAGCAAACTTGGTCAGTTAATAATAGGTAGATGAAGAATATCGATACAGATCTTCTACAATCAGGGTCGACTTAAAATGACAAATTCTATGGCTTGGCAGTTCTCCCTAACTTTGTGCCCGAAAATTCAATGAATCAAAATTCAATTTCAGGTCTCATTTGATTAAGCTTTCATCTTTAAACAATGACGAAATATTGCACAGAAGGCTGATGTATTTGAGTCAAATGGAAGCACGTTCACTGTATTTGTTGTCTTTAGGGTTTGTATGAATGTGGAAAGAGTACAAATGCATCTTCTCCTCTTTTCTCTTCTTTTTCCTTCTCCTTTTTCCATGTAAGCACACTTATACTCTAGGTCATTGCCTTGTATTCTACTTATGCACTTGATCTTGCTACCACCATTTGCATTTTACTTTTTCATGAGACAAGATTACCACCAAGAAACATACAATACCATGTAGTAGATTATCTATGGAAGGTGATCCTACCCAATCTACATCTGTATATCCTTCTACCCAAAGATATCCACTGGATATGTATAATATTTCAAGACCTAAAGCCTTTTTTGGATATTTAATAATGCTAATAATAGCTTCCCCAAGAAAAACTTGAGAGAATCTAAGAGTTGACTTACCACATTAATTACAAATTAAATATCAATTTTCTAATCAATAGGCGATACTAACCTAAATCTTTCAAACAATTGTCCACCATCCATTAGGAGCTTTAAATTCGGATCCATTGGAGTGTCCATCAAATTGGTACCAAGAACACTAGCCTTATTCACTAAATTAAGTACGTACTTTTGTTGAGAGATGCTCACACCTTTTCGAAATCTAGTAATTTATATTCCCAAAAGTTTGCTTAAATCTTTTGTCTAAAACCAATGTTATAAAAACTGTTTTAGACGCACAATCCCATCTAGATCATTTTCAATGATAACAAATAGACCATAAGGATAATGTAGCCCGTATTCTTTCATAAATGAAATACTGAGCTACCATTTTGACAACGCTGTAAACCGAACTAAATGATGACCTCCAAAAACCTCCCAAACCATGTTCTGGGGGACTGCTTTAGTCCATACAATACCTTCTTCAATCTACGAATATAAATGTGGAGTTCCCCTAAGTAACAAACCCTAGAAGTTGTTCCATATAGACCTCTTCGAGCAAATAACCACTAAAAAATGTATTTTTAACATGCAATTGAAATATAGAAAATCAAGGTTGGCAACAATGAAAATAAGAACTTGAATGAAAGACATCTTAGCAACAAATCAAAAATTCTCATAGTAGGCAATACAATAGCTTGGCATGTAGCCCTTCACAACCAATCGAGCTTTTAGATGCTTCATCAAGCCATTTGGGTTGCATTTGAAAACCAAAAACCCTCTTGCAACCACCACTCCGTGTCCCATGTGGTAAGGGAACAAGTTCCCAAATGTCATGGTCATGCAAAGCTGCCATTTCCAATTCCATCATAGTCCTTCATCCACGATCAGATGACGTATCTTCTATAGTTAAAAAGATAAATGTACTTCAAAGCTATGATGTGAAACAAGTGAAGGACGGAGACAGATAATCAACAAAAACATGTTAGGTAAAGGGATGTTGCGTGATATATAAGAAATTAACAAGCTCCACATGGCAAGTATGACACAGAGTGAAGACACTCAATTTGACACTTAAAATGGATAAGGATGGATGACCAAGGAGATAATTTCATTGCATAAGAGATGTCATAGATCAGAGAACTCAAAAGTAGAGATAGGTAAGATGCTAAGACTCCATAGACCACCCACTTCCTATCCCATTCCAATCATCTTCTTCATCTTGAGATCCTAAAAGACCCACATGGGTAAAAACTAACATAAAAATTAAAGTTTTTGTGATTTAACTATTAGAAAACAAGATGAGCAAAAAATCCAAAAACGTAAAGGACATTAGATAATTAAAGTTTTTGGGATTTACTATTCAAAAACAAGATAAACGAGAAATCCAAAACATGAAAGACATTAGATAAGTCAAGATCATGGATTAGATAAATGTTCCCAGTCCCTGCAACTTTATTCTGAGAACCATTAGCAAAGGTAACACATTTAGAAAACTTACCATTAGTGAACCATTCATATGTTCAATTGCTTATGAAACAATGATCTAGGGGCCACCATTAGAGGATAAAAGACAATGGGACATAATACTTGACTGTGCAAGAGTGTCTGTGGAAGTAGACCAATTATAAGTCAAGAACTCGGCATAATCATCTTATGACACTAGTAAAAAATCAAACTCAAGAAAAGGTTCAATATTGGACTGTGATTGAGATATTTCCATTGAATAGATTTGGTGCACAAAACTATTCAACTTGCTATGCAAATCCCAACAAAAATCGATAGAGTAATCATTATGGCCATAGCAAGTACATTTTCAAGGTTCACGATATCCCGAGTGACCATTGCCTCTAGAGTCACGGCCACCCTGTGAGAAACTAGTTATAGAGTCTCATCCTCCTCTACTAGTGCGGCCTCCCCTAAAAGAATTAAAGGCACCATTAACGACAAATGTGGAATGGTCTCTATTAGGAGAATCTAAGAGAGTGGAGTACTGAATGTGGGAGAATGCCTCAATAAGAGAGAAAAATTCTTGCCAGCCCAATATCTGTGCACAAAGCGCCTCAAAGTCAAATGGGAGACCAAGAACAAACTTTACAATGTCAATGGCTCCTGCAATTTGGACAAAACTTTTTAGATGTAATAAAAGTGACTAATACAAATTTCATTTTTCGCATATGACAAAAATTGGTTATAATAGTCAACAAGACTTTGATATGCCTTTTCAAGGCTAAAGTATTGTTTGCATACTTCATAAATGTGGATAATATTAGCGCACTACATATGTTTAAGATGTTCCCAAATAACTTGGTCAATATCAAGAAAAAATGATCATGACCCAATATGGGGCTCTATGCTAGCTACTATCAACCCAAATGGCATTGTCTTCCTAATCCTACTAATCATTGGGACAATTAGTGGAATCAATTTATTCGAGGAACTTAGCAGTAAGTGTAGGCCTTCAAGATATCAAAAAGATGAAATAGGACTTTACCATGGAGAAACACTATAATATATTTCACCTAATACGTATAATTCTTTTCGTTTAATTTCCAGTGATAGATCCCATAAGGATAAACATTTCTATTTTTGATCAGATGGTCAACTAAAAAATGGAAAGAGACCCAATACCAGGATACCCAAAAACGATAACACCACAAAGAAGGCACACTTCAAAACTACAACGACAGAATAAATATATCCAAACACACCACACCACAATAGAATGACAATAGTATGAATGCAACACACTTCCAATCAAAACTCCCAATCTAGGCATTAATGATCAAAACAACTAACTTCGAAACATTTTCAGCCTATACAACAATAGCTCCAAAATTGAAGACCCAAGACGACATATATCTGAGGCACACAACAAAGCCAAGCACAGCTGAACTCACCTCACCATAGTAGAAGGCTTCGAGGAGCTTGAACCAAAAGGCCTCCTTGACAGATATGCCAAGAAGTTAGGCTGTCGATGGCAGATTACTGAAGAACATTGCCGATCATGGGGACTAAAGAGTAACATCGGCTAGGGCCATTGTTTTCACAACACATTTGTTCTCCATAACACCAAGATTTAGCACAATACACAAGAATCACAATGCAAATCAAATCATAGCTAAAATTTTTGTCGATGATGGCCCCTAGCAACTCAAACACCCTCAGATAGCACCGATGAAAACTATTTCTGATCATTGGCAATGTAAATGTACGAGATACCCTCTTCTCTCTTTTGTGCGTTCTCTCTTTCCTAGATTTTTCTCAAAATGATGCTGAAAGAAAATTTGAGGGGCGAGATAGAAACATCAGCGCCGCTTTGATACCAACTTGATGTTAGGGTTTTTATAAATGTGGGAATAGAATAACAGCACCTTCTTTCTCTTTTCTATTCATTATATACAGTGATAAATCAATACAATAAAGGAAGGGATACATATTCAATAAAAGCAGGCAGGGGATATAGAATAAGTAAACATAACAAACATCACTTGATTAGTTTCAAATATCGGTGTTGCAGGTGTGTAATTAGAATATATAGGGGTCGTCACAGCCATACCATGATGGCTGTGGTGCATATCGCAGGCCATATTTAAATTTGTGGTTCAAGGTCACAATATTTGTGAACTCAGAAGGAAGAAAGTGAGGTGTGACTGAAGAACAAAATCCTAGATACAAGAGACATCTTAAACCTTGTTTTGACGATGGATTTGGAAGGCCATTGGGTAAATTCAGTATCTAATCCACATATAAGTACATTAGATAATCTTTTGAGGTCAGCTAGTATTTGACCTGGAGTGATTATAACATTCTCTATTTACCAAAAATAGATCATAACATTCCCTGAACCTCCTTTATCAACTGGCATGCTGCACATTACAGAAAATTATACACTTGGCAGTTTGGGATACAAGGCAAGCAGCTGGATGTGTGTTATGTGGCAAAAAGACTAAATCTAGGACCATCTCTTTCTCACATGTGATCTCTCTTCTACAGCTGTTGGAGGAAACTAAATAGAGGGGAACACCAAAGCGTTGGCCTGAACTCTTGGTTCAATAAAGTTGTAAAAGGCAAGTCGATGAACACCTTGCAAGAGAGAGTAGTAAAGCCAGCTCCTATTGATACTATCTGGCAAGAGAGGAATCATGAGATCTTCAAAATCATGAATCAAGAGGTGCAGGTCACTGTTGATAAAGTTACAAAGCAAATCTATACGACAAATGTTTCTTCAACTTGGAGATCAGCTACAATATTAGCCTCCACACTAGATGTGTTCTCCTATTGTTTTGATTAGTATGGCCTTTTGTTGTAACTAAATTATTTGTCCGGACAGAATGGATGCGAAAACACTATCAGCTTTGTTAATTGAAAGCCAACAGCAAGCAGAATTCTAAACAACAAGCCAAATGGACTCCTAAAGGTTCTTAGATTAGGTAAATGGGCTCAAAACAACTTCCCAAAAAAAGGCAAATACTATTTGCATCCAAGCAATCCCAAATAGCATCACCAGGTGATTCTTTAAAACCTTTGCATAATTTAACATCAAAATATTACATAGAAGTATTACTTAGACCAACGGCACATTAATCACATAGCACAACAATATGGTACACGATCTACACTTTATGTGAATTACAAAAGAAAAACAAAACTGAAGAAAGAAAAGACAAGAAACCAAAAGAATCTGAACTTTGATTAAACAATACATACCATTGCTTTTACCATGAAAGCAAAGGTCTTTGCATCATATTGATTACTGTTCATATCAGAAACAAGTTCAATAAATGATTCTGGAAGCTTTAGGCCAGGTGGTATTTCCTCAGTGTTGACCTGGTTGAGAATTTTGTGAAAATCTCTAACCAGCCTCTGCTACACCCGCAAAGACAGAAAACAAGATTACAATTAGAATGTTGTCCAACTAACATTACAGCATTATGCTTCTGCACAATGTGAAGAAAATATTTACCCCTGAATCACTTCTACCAAGGAGCCCTGGTCCAAACCTCCTACCTAGACAATCTGAACCATAAAAGGAAAGAAAAGGTGAAAAAAATATAAACTCCATTACATTTTAGATGCTAGTTGATTGCACAAACAAATGAATCATAGAAGAACTAAACATAAAAATTACACTGGCTGGAAATTTAAGAGATTACCCCCAAAACAAACAAAATGCTATCCACTAGATTACATTCGATAATAAACCAGATGGCACTTGAAAGTCACATCCAAAGTAGATGACAGTTATAATCATGCCGACAACCATAATGGCAAGGGGCATAGCAGCAAAAAGACAAATGATATCATGATGAAGATCCAACATGCTAATTAGAGTAGAAGTATAAGGGATAAGGTCACATATTCCAAAATTTCAGTCATAAATGTTCTCCAAGGAAATTCCTTTTGATGTACAATTTAAGCCTAACTTACTCATATTCCACTCCAACAACCCCTTACTCAATACTTTCCGGATCGGCTTTACCAATCTTTGACGGTGTTAAGCCAAATGAAAAATATGTTTCAAAACAAATGAAAAATCCATTTCATAAACATTAAAATGTTAAGCGAGTCAACATCCAAGCAAATTCGACTGATTTGAGTTCAGGAAGAGAATCAAACCGCCCCATGCCAATTTAATTAGGATGTTCTACATTTGATAATTTAACGAGTGCAATTTGACTGCTTGTATTAAAGGGAGAAGGGTAGAACTTAACCCACTATAATGTTAACTTCACTTATCTGGTGCACTGCATTGTTGTCACCTACCGAAATCCCCCCCCCAAAGAAAAGAATGACGGAAAAGAAACCGGATTCCAACTACATAAAATATTAGTAAAATATGGGCATAATACACAACTTATTCAAAAGAGAAACACTGATAAGGACCGTTGCCCTGCATCAAGACAAGATCTAATTCTATTTTAACTAAGCCCGAGGAGGAATAGAGCACTAGTCAGATTCACCTACATCAATCCGTTTCAGGATAGATACCTACTGCATCACAAGAAAAATTCCACCACATCCATCAATAACTGGACAGTTCATAACAGCATTACATAAAACTAAATAGACTGGCTATGATGACAGATTCAAATTCATTACAATTTGCAAACAAATTAGAAGGGATTACACCCTCCAAATCTAGAAATACAGATCTCAAATCAGAAGATTCCATCAACTCTGCATTTTCAATCTGCAAACACCACCTCCACCACTTAATTCTATCCCAGAAGCAAGAAAAACAAGCCAGACAAATGTACACCAGCTACTAGAAAAACATGACAACATGAAAGATAGGGAAAGAATATCCCAAGATATGCCCACATGATCAAAGTAAATGGAAAATAACAAAAATAGCTCAAGCCATTATATCCCATGTAGCCATTACAATCGCCATCCTCTCAACCCAAGCAACACAACCAAAGTCCTAATTGGAAAACAAAGAAGGGAGCTCACATCCATTGAATCCCAACAAACCCAGGTCAAATTTCTAATCAAATCTATCATTATCAAGAAGGAAAAACAAAAAACAAATAGGAATGGCCGATAAATGTAAATGGAACAAAATCCGTACGAGATCCAATTATACAGAAATAAATCCATATATAAAGAAGAACCAAGAATAAAAAAAGGAAACATAACATCATGAGTGGTAAGTACAATCAATCACTTTAAAAGAAATCAGCAGCAAAGAGGATGAAAATTGGAAAAATGAAAAAGGAGTACCGAGTGAAGAGCACTTGTTGACACCTTCAAGGGTAACAAGAGCAGTGAGAATGAAGACAAAGGGCAACAAGATGGCAAGGATGAGGATGGTATGGAAAAGGGTTCTATAGGAGATTTGACGAGCTGCGAACTTGACCTTCGTCAATTCAGCCAATCCATTGTTGTTTGAGCTCGATATCGTTATGCTTCTCATACTCGGCGACAAGTGTAGCTGCATCCTCCTCCTGTCTCCCGTCCTCCACAACAGCAAGAACAAAAACCCCTCCGCCGTTGCCTAAACAACAACCCAACGCCAATCCCATCCCAAGAACAAAGCACAAAAATCTCTCTCTCTCCTCAACTCTTCGTAATTACTGCATACCCCTTCCATCTTTCCAACAGCCTCCCCACCGTCCAACTCCCTACGATTCTCCCTAAATTCCAAAAAACGCCGCACGCGATAATGGTGATGATCTAATTCCTCGCAACAGCAATAATATCACCAGCACCAACAATAAGAAGAAGAAGAAATTAATATAGAACTAATTCTCCAGATTGAAGTATACAAATTTCTTATTTCCGAGTAGGGTTTCTTTATTTCAGTCGACTCTATTCCTCTCGCGTTTTTCCCACAAATGATTTGATTCTGATTGCTACACACTACAATTCTCCCACGGATTGATTGCACGTTAAAAGAGAAAATAGGATGGCAACTGGGGAAGGAACAGAGAAGCTGCTATCTTCGTTGATCTGAATTTTCATAAACCAAGACTATTCCAAGATTTTCCTCCTTTTTTCCTCCATGATCAAATTTGAAAAAAAGGAGCTCAAAGCCTGACCTCTGTCAATCAACGCAATACCGCGTTAGATTGCACAGAGAAAGAGAGAGAGAGAATGGCAGTCGGTGGGGGAGAGAGAGAGAGATACAGGTGGGTCCAAGTTTGACCTAAACGAAGCTAACATTAGATTTGAGGTTGTAAAGCGTTTGGATGAAAGAGGAGAGGGAGACAGCATGTGGCGTAAGCCACGAAAAGGGCATAATATTCTCAGAGGACGCAGGTCCGGTTATATAATAAGTACGGTTTCAGCACTCAACTTTAATTTCATGTACACATTTCCCCAACCGGTCCATCCTCTATATATA
>JAODPA010100249.1:0-21438 GCA_025585075.1 Nepenthes mirabilis | reverse complement strand
TATATATCTCTGCGTATGTATATCTCATAAATGGGCTCCTCAGATCTTTCATGCATGCGCCTATGCCCTAGGAACCCTTTGCCCCTTAATGCACTTTGCGCCTCTGCAGCATTGACTTCATGTGAAAGTTTGGTTGTTCATAAAGGTCTTCACGGTACAGGTCAGCAACAATATATTTAGTATGGAAGAGTCAAGAGTGACAAGGACTTTCTTAGAGTGAGAAGAGAGATTTATACTAGAGCATCTCATATACTTTTGTTTATTTTGGTAAGTAATATATGAGGTAAATGAAAAGTGTCGAAGGATATATAGAAAACATAGCTTAGAAGAACTTAGTCCGAGGCATATTGCAAGACAAACAGAAAAAAAAAAAAAAAAAAAAGAGCTACAAGCAGCTAGGGCATACCCTGGTTGGTATAAAAGAAGACTAGCAAAGAGCCATGCCACTAGTACAACCAACCAGTATTTACACCGTCACACAATCAAAAGTCAAACGATGCATGAAAGATATCTGTAAAGCAGATGGAAGAACCAAGCTTTAGCAAGAGAAGCAACAGCCTGAAACTCAGAAAATTGCTTGGCTAAGTAGTTCTATATCTGCCTAGGTGGCTTCTCAGCATATCTTCAACCGCATAAGCATTAATCATCTAGTAGCCTCAACAAGGTTGAACCAGCTGCCCATAAAACCAATAGAACCAGAAGCCTCACTGTCCATTGCAGTAGCGGGACATGGGGTCAGCATCCAAATAACTACACCTGCAGTACACCAGGTCTGTATAAAGTTGTCAAGATAGTACCACAGCTGCATCAACAAGTGGTTGCAGCCACAACATGAGCTGCGACCATCACCATCAATAGGCATGGAGCAGCACCAGTGGGAGTGTGGTAGTAGTGTGAACTTATTAAACATCATCCGTGCTACACACATGGTATAAGCATAAAAAAGGGTCAGATGAGATTGGAGCAGCATCAGCAGTTGGTATCCAAAGCAGTATCTATAAAACAAAAGGATAGTATGGAGCAGATACCACCCAGAGGATATGACGGGCAAAGCTATGGTATACCACATGAGACAACCATGGTGTCAACAGAGCACCACCAAACGGCATACTAGGGTGGAAAGATGGGAAATGCAAATAGGAGCACGACAAATTTATTTTTTATTTTTATTTTTGTTTATTTTTTGGGCACAAGACCAGCCTAAAACCTGGTTGCTTTGAGGCAATAGAAGGGCAGACCAGACATTCTCAAAATCCTGATGCTTTGAGATGATCTCCGGAATCAAAGAATAGAGAGTTTGCCCTTGATAATGTTACAAATAGTCAAAGTATGGTGATCCTCATTATTAGGAGGAAAGGCTGAATGTACTGTGATTATGCTCCCTCCAACCCCTCCATTCAGTTGCAGCCCACAGATATCTCTATCCTAATCCTGGAAGGGCTAAGAACAGCAAGCTTTCTGATAAACTTTCCTCCATGCATGTTGAGAATAAGGACATTGATGGAAGAGTTGATGATGGGATTAAAACCATTCCCACGAAAGATACACCAAGGGCTCTGGTGCATAACACCATGAGTTTGATCTAAAGGGCTAAGGGGTTTCCGAATGGAGGCCACATGACAAAGGAATAGGAAAGAATGTGACACAACACCAAATCGGCCCAAGGAATTTGTGACATAAGTTTGTAAATAGGCCTCGTTGACTTCAAGTTCCCATGAGAAGTGCATGGCCACTTGACAACGCCCTTCACCATAGGGTTTGGTGTATAATTCTGCATCTTAGAATTAATGATATTTTATAAAACACAGTTTTCCATTCTGAAGGGGTTATTCCTAATTATGGAACTGACCTTGGAATCAGAAGGGATACTGGTAACCATAGTAAGCGAACCCGAAAATTATGTCAATAAGGACGCTTAAGTGGTGCTAAAAGTCGGCCCATAAAAAATTATTTTCCCCATTTCCATCAATCATGCAAAAAGTTCTACGAAGGGGTGGAGTTTCATGATTTTTCCTAAAGCTCAAAGAAATACTTTACGGAACAACCCAAACCAAGGAGTCATTTTCCACCACAATCTTCCATAACAGCCAAGATATGAGAGCTTTCCTCCAAGGAGAAAAGGTTTTTAATACCCAAACTTCCATTATCTTTGGGATAATCAACATCCTCTCAAGCCAATTTAGCACAGGTCTTGCCTTAAAGCATCCAATGCTACAGACAATCCTAAGTCATTTAAGAATCGATTGTAAAGATAAAAATGGAGGCCTAAACATGAGATCTACAAATGATAAGCATCTATTAGGCCAAGAAGAGATATGTTTGGTCACCTTATCCACCAAAGCATGTGATAATCTGAAATAGAATGCCTAGTAATAATAAGGCGGGGACCAAGGTAGCAAACAAGAAGCTGCCAAGATTAAAATAGGAACAATGACAAGCTCTTTGGTTATAGTGATCATGTGAGGACACAAATATCTCTCTTGTTATTGTTTGCCTTAAAGGCCTGAAACCTCACAATGTAAAGACACTTTTTAGTAATAGATACAGAGAGAGGTTCCACTGCCAAAAAGGTATCAAATCACCATCAAAAGCAATTAACAGTATACTTCTTGTCATATCTCCAGTGGTACTGGAAATTGACATCATTAATATTCACATGACAAGAATACCATGGAAACTCCATGACCTCATAATGAGGTAGGCGAGTGGGGTCACTGTGATGTTCGCCTTTATCACTCTTTGAGAACTGAAGAGACCTACCATTGATAGAAACAGAAAAGGCTATAGTAGTGATATATCATTCAATTATTCTAATCATATGCATATGACAATTCACGGGGTAGGCAAGTGGAGTCACTGTGAGGTTTGCCTTTAGCACTCTTTGAGAACTAAACAGACCCACCATTGATAGAAACAGAAAAGGCTGTAGTAGTGATATATCATTCAATTATTCTAATCAAAAGCATAAGCTCAAGAATTGCAATTAAAACCTTTCTACTGCACCAAATCATATGCTTTTGTTAAATCTAATTTCATCCACTAAGGGATACCTTTTCCACTGTGGTATCCATGAAGCAACTCCTTCCTTAGCATGGTATTGCCCCATTATATATCCGTGCCACAAAGGTAGTTTGGCAATCCTAGTCTAATTGATTTGATGATAGGCTGAAAACCAACCACTTTAGTGAGGAAGCCACGTTAGGAATAAGACAGAGGGAGACAGACTTATTGAGAAGAGAAATATTGAAATATCGGATGAAGAAGAGAAAGAAACTAGGGAGAGTAGACAAAGGGGGAGTTCAGACTATTCAATCCAATATTCAACATCAGTTACAAATTACAGTGCTTCTGTTGTTATGCTACTTGGGTGCCCTGCCTTAGCATCTAAGGAATTACAAATCAGTTACAGTTTAAATACAATTGATAGCTCATTTCCTTCTAAAACTAAGCTAATTGATTGGTTACGAAACTAAGCACACGAATCACTAATCTAACTTGAAGAAGTAATTCAGATATGCCTTTCACTTGGATTGCTGAAGTGTATTCTGAATTACATCAGGAAGCTGCTGCCACTGCCTTATCAATGGCTGCTTTTTGCTACTTTAGTGAGCTACTGATTTATGGTTCTTCTTCTTGATTGCTGATCCAAATGAAGTACTGCTGCTTTAGATTTCTGCAGCCAATCAGCAAATGAGTAGTAATATGCATCATAAAGGGACTTATGATGGCTATATCATGACAATACTCTCCCCATTAAAGCATCCTTTTTCTCAAGGATGGCATATGAAGACAATCTTCTATAAGATTCTTTGCCATAACTGAAAATTAGTTGTCCTGAAATAATTATTATGGAAATCAGCAACATTTGTGATGAATGGACATGAGATGCAACAAGCAATCTAAATAGTCCTATTAGCCAATCATCTGGATGTCGGTAATTGTAGTTGAAACTATTCAACTGGTGAATAGTTATCCCTTGAAAACAAAAGCTAGAATTGATGTTACTATTTTGAACAGCAGCACATAAATTCAACGGCCAACTGAATAGCAATTCGTGTGGTAGCAGATGTAGCAGCTCACTAGTTGTCACCCAAATTGCCATTCCAACCATTTATTGAATTGAAAAAAGCAAAACCATCTACTACTACTGTAGTATGCAAGCAGAACAATTAGCAGAAGGTCCAGGAAGATGTCTTGACAGGGCAATGCTAATTATCTTGCTAACTTTAAAAGATCCAATAGCTAGCTGCTGAGATTAATCCTTTTTGTTGAAGATTCTTCTTTTAATCTTGCATAATAGGCAAAAGGTCAAACTCAAAGGCAACCACCATTCATCCTGCAGCCACCATATACAAACTGGGAAACAATATGAAATTAGGCTTTAATTGAATGAATGAACGTCGTCCTGAAACTGTGGAACATGGCAATCCAATAGGGTCATCCATACTTGCATAGCATCGAAATTCAGGAAAGGATCTATGTAACCCTGTTGGATCTGAATTTTGGAGCCTGCAGGCACATCAATTGGGAATCTCATGTGATGTGTAGCACCTGGATAAGGGAAAAGCTCCTGTTCTGAGTTTGATATGGAGTTTGATAAAGAATCTGGTGGTGCTGCGGTTAATGAGGCTGGTGATAGTCTGATTTATTGTACAAACTCAGATTCTGATGTATTAATGCAAACATCAGATTTAATATCAATTTCCTTGGCCTCAAAGGCTTTGGTTCAGCATCACGATTTGATTCATGTTCAGAATCACCAAAAGGACCTGGAATTTGCTGGTTCATTAGTTCACAATCTGAATTTCCTGGCACATGAGCTTTACATTGAGCTTCATCGTGTTCATCATCAGAAGATCCATTCCTCTCATGTGAATCAAGCATAAAATCATTGGACCCTCAAAAGTGATTTTTGTCTTCCACATCAGGATTTTTCACTTTTTCCTGTTTTAATTACAGAGATGACCCCCTCAAAAATAGCAAAAAGAACTGGTTTTGATACTAGGGGAGATAAGTTTCGAAGTGAGACCCCACTCCCTAATGAAAATGATCTTTAATGATTTCGCCAATAAGTGAGCTAGCACTTGATCAATTTATATGTGTCTCCCATTGAGATCTGATTTAGCAACCATTGCCTCATGATTAGATTGATATTGAATGAAGGCTAGCAACCTACTTGAGTATGGTGCATGCATAATCCTCTTGATAATTTCACAAGGATTAAAGACCTGATAATGTGTGATGCGGTAAACTAGGTTTCCAATTTCTGCAGATAGAACATGAGTTTTATACTCCATATTTGAGTATTGTTAATAGAATCAAGTGAAATTTGGTAAAGGAACATCACAATGGAGTGCTGGATGGTGATGACAGATTTGTGGCAAGGGATATCTGAGGAGCAAATGATAAATTTCAGTCACCAGATGAGCATTACTTAAAAAATAAAAACCATATTGCCGATATCAGTAGATGTAGAGCAATTGTGAAACCAATGGAACAATAATTTCAGCTGGTGTAAATCGATTTCCTATACTGCTTGCCCAAGAAGTGAATTAAGATTTCTTTCTTGTGATTGACAAGAATCAGAATATGCAATGCTAGCATTAGAATTGTTACAGATTTCAGAATCAGCAGTATAGCTACTATCAGTATAGCAACATCAATTATGACTTCAAGTTCCTGATTCCATATAAACGCCCTTCTCGCAGTTACACCCTTCTGAGATTTCTGACGCTAATTAGAGATAAAGGTTGCAGGACAGATCAACAAAGATTTCAGAACGTGAATTCTTCACAGATATTGGAGCTAATGAGGCATAGAGATCAGCAAGCTTGCAAATGCAGACAAGAACAAGTACTAGTCTGATTTAATATAAATGACCCTGGTATAATCAGATTGGCAAATAACTATTGCAGGAATCAAAATCAAATCCTCATGAACAGTTTCAGAGTTCATTACAAATGCAATTGAAACTGGCTGCTCCAGAATTGTGTAGCAATATATATAACTAGAATTACCAGAATTCAGTAACCTCACCATACGAGTTCTGTTGGAAACCACTCTAATCTGCAGAGCCCAGAAGAACAGGAACAAAACTCAAGGTCTCGGTTCATGCCGCTGCAAGAACTTCAAGAATTCAAGAACAGAACTTTTGAACAAAATCCTGACTGCAAGTTTGTGTTCTTGTTTCTGGTTCTGCCTGTAGCTTCCTAGGACTTCACTATCTGTTGTTGCAGTTTTTCAACAGTTTGATAGGATGGTATTAAAGCTGTCCCTGGTAGGGAACCAACTGTTGTACCAATTGTGACAAAGTGAGTTGTTTGGAGAAGGAAAATCTGAAATTCAGATCAGGACAGAGGGAGACGGACTGGTTGAGAAGAGAAATAGAGAAATATCAGATGAAGAAGAAAAAGAAACGAGGGAGAGCAGACAGGGGAATTCAGACTATTCAATTCAATATTCAACATCAGTTAGAGTGCTTCTGATCTTATATTACTTGGGTGCATTGCTTTAGCATCTAAGGAATTATGAATCAGTTACAATGTAAATACAATTGATAGCTCACTTGGATTGTTAAGAGTACTCCGAATTATATCAGGAAGCTGCTGCCATTGCCTTATCAACGGGTGGTATTTGCTATTGTATTAGTGAGCTACTGATTTATGCATCTCTTTCTTGATTGCGAATCTGAGTGAAGGAGTACAGCTGCTTCAGATTTGTGCAGCCAATGGGCAAATGAGTATTAATATGCATCATAAAAGGACTTATGATGGCCATATCATAGTACCCATCCATATTAGGAGCTTTAAAATCCTGATTATTGAATGACTACTACGAATCTCCTCCTTACTAACATTGCAATCGTGGCTTCTTTAGTGCTCAGGAATAAAATGAAACATTAGGCCCTCAAGCTAGCCTTACCATAGTGACCAGTAAAAGAAGAGTTGCCCAACAGGTTCTCATAAAGGCCAAAATCTCCTTTCAAAACATGATCCAAACACCTAGAAGGTGTATCATTCGGCATAAGAATATGCTTCCTATTATGCCTAGCCACCTGAGATCGAAATAAAAACTTATTGCATTTGTTACCCTTTGCAAGCTATTTCACCTTGGCCTTCTGCTTAAGGTGTGCATCATGCCTATGGTTGAATTGGACAGCCAAATGGTATTGATCAAGATCTGCTTTGGCCTTGCTCACATATTGAGAAATATCCCAATCCTCAGAGTTCAGATCTTTCTATGCCAACTTGGAAGATTTTTGAAAGCTATTTTGAAACTTACATTAAATACCATGTGCACTTACAATTTCTTAATTTATGAGTTTTTTAGAGGTCTGATGTTATGGAATGAAGAGAGTATATTTTAAGTGGACACCTCAGGAATCTGCATCTATCTAGATGCTTATATTTGAGACTGTTTTTGCCTCATTAAGTTGATTAACATAGTAGAGAGGGTAAAGGACCTGCCTAGCTCTTATTTGCCCCATCTGTGATATGCATTCTCTATTGTTTTGCATGACTATCATTTTACCTCTGTTGCCCATAAAGTAGGAAGACTGGAGGGAAATGGAGTCTCTTATTCATATTGCATTCTCTCTCGTAGTGGAAATGATGTAGTTTGAAACATGGAAATCATTAGTGCAGTTTCCAAATTTCACAAGGGTGTTACATCTAATGGCTGTGCTTTCTGGCATATTCATTCTTAACTACAAAAACTTTGTCCACTCACATTTTCTTTGCTATTTAGAGGATGGATCATGCTCTCATTGGCAGTTAGTGGAATCACATATGGGCAGGAAACATTTGGAAATGAGCTGATTTCTAACTAGCTCTTGTATTCCATGGAGATTTTCTAAGTCAAGATTGTTATGAGATCAGGAGTTGGTAGGGTTCCTATCTAGTTGGCAACATTTGTTTGCCACAAACCGTTCTTGCAATCAACTGCTTCCTCAATAGGAGTAAATGTTCAAATGATGAAGGAGAAAGCTGTGAAGTTTTTCCCTTACTCTTTGGTTGGATTTTCCGACTTTGAAGGGGTGGCCAAACTCAACAGTTGTAGTTTGATTCCTTGAGATCTCAAGTTTCAATTCATTTGTCTTGTTGTGTGAATTTGTTGGTGTCCTTAACTCATTAACCATGGATTTTAGGCCATCACTCCTTGCCCTTCAGCAATCACTTTTTGAAACTGATGGAAATGAGGTCATATTGAATAGTGCATGTCTAACTTGCCTTCCAATTGGTTACTATTTCATGATTCTTAAAGGCTACCAGAAGAAACGATATGTTGAGTAATATCAATGAATTAGCTGAGAATATATATATAGAAGAAATTATGGATATTGTATTCTGCAACGTATGCACTCTTTTTAGGACAGTGCACAAATGGATATGATTAAGAGCCTGCCAAACTCTTTAGGAGGGTGGAGAGAAGTGACATTTAACCCAATTGCCATAGGTTAAATTTCAATGCATGTTTTTTGATGGTGAGGTTTGGTACTATGATAACCTTGTCCAATGTCTCTTGAAGGTCATGGACTCATGAATTCAAACCATAGAAATAACCTTGTTGCAATATAGTAGGCTATATACATTTGACCCCTTTTAGACCACACAATATGGGAGCTTTATGCACAAGGCCCCTTTGTGTAGATGTGTATGAAGTATGAACATGACATGGTTCTCCAGTAATTTTAACATTATCATGCTTGTATATTTTGCACATGCTTTATTGAATGTTTTCACTTGAGCAGTAGTTTGCTAATCCTACCCTCCCTATCAAAATAACTGGTTGGCAGGCAGTTTGAAAGTGAAGAGGATATTAAGAAATACCAGAAATATGAAGCTGACTATGCTTGTCGTCTTATGTCAAAGTACTTCAAGAAGAATATCTATGGCGGTAAACTGTTCTATTACTCAAATCGTAAGCTGGAAAAAAAAAAACATATCTGCATTGGTTATGTTTTTGTATAATATTGTGAGGGCCAAGTTTAAGAGGTTTATTTGAACAAAGAAAAAGTTTTCATGATTTACAACTAGGAGTGAGAAAAATTTACAGGAAAAAAAAAATGGAGCAACAGGACAAAAGAGATTTTTGGAATTAGAGAATAAACATTACTGTTATGTGATAGTTTTTTTAGAAAGCACATTACACTGAAGAGATTCACTCAACAATAATCTTCTATTTCACTGGTGTAATGATCCTTACAGAATGTTGTTTGTTAGATCTAGTGAGAGCAATTTTTTTCAGAAAATTTTAGCTTATTTTTTACTATATTTGAAAGCAAAGAGTTCACAATGTATCTTATTGTGGATCTGAACATTTCAATGTCTACCCAAGTACATTGAATTTTTACTTTCAAGGTTGGCAAAATCTTAAACAAGAAATAGTTATAATACCAATTGTAGATTGGATATTGGTGAAAAAAATCAAGTTACACTGGTATATTTCTAAAGGGCTTGGTAACAAAATGGATAGTCCGAACCTGTAAAGGCAATGGATAGTCAAAGTCTGAACGTGGAAGTTCCGAGGACATGCCAAGATGTGAAAGAGCCTTGATGTCAAAGGTTTGAGATGTCAGTGGTTCAAGATGTTTGCGTACCGAGACATCCAAGTACGAGATGTTAGAGTACTAGGATGCTAGAGTGGGCTCACAATAGGACCATTAAACATGCTCGTTGGGCCCTGCTAACTGGCATGCCACATCAGCACCAATAAGAAAATTGCAAATCAAATGCTGGTCATTTGAATGATGGTTGATACACACACCACGAAGCCCACAATTATTGAAGTGGTAATTGGAGTAGAGAAGTCAAGGACATGTGTCATCAGTTAATTAGTGCATGATGCCACAATTTGTGAATCATGGGACTTGCCATCATGATCCTTGAATCTACAAAGACGTGTCCGCTTTGGCTCTCCCAGGACTTGTATAGTGCCTCTGTAAGTACAAGACCCATTTTCAGAGAAAGGAACAAGTCCGCAAGTTAAAAAATCTAGTAATCCATAAGTCCAAGGAAGCCAAAAAGATTTGACACTTCTGAAAATCACTGTTCTCATAGTATGCAGAGGCAAAAAACATTCAGTCTTCTCTGTTTGAGAAAAATATACAGAGTTGGCTTTTAGGGTCTGAACTAAGAGATAATAATTCCCTCTTAGTGATATGTTCTAAAAACCACTCTCTTACATCCTTATTCAAGGATTCTTTGGGACATGGAGCTTATCCTCTGTAAGATTCTTACGGAGGATTATGAATCATAGACACGCTTAGGGCTAAAGTGCCATTGTCTGACACACCTTAGACGTGCCCCAACATGTGTTGGATAAGCTCTGACAGGTGTTGAAAATTTTGTACAGTCCTACTTGGTTTGAACATGTGCTAATACTTTTTGGATACCTTTTAGACTTATTTTTGACATGTTGAGTAATTATATATATTTTTTCAAATTATGGGCCATTTTTTAAAAGATGTAAGTTTTGTAATTTTGAAAATGTTAAAACCTTGCTTCCCTCATTTTTCTTTTTGTCAGTAGTCCTCTTGCTTTTACCCACAAACTCACAAAGTCGGGAGATAGAAAAGATTTAAAAACGGAGGAGTTTGGATTCCATGAGATGATATAGACATGCAAGAGAGAAGAATCTTGCAGTTAATCCTTCGAGGGGCAGGGATTTGGTTCAGTGCAAGATTGAACCTCCATCACAACTCTTGATGCAGCTACTGTAGACCAAGAAATTGGTTTTTTTGTTTTTCCTAGTAAGTTTAATTTCTTCTTTTTACTTTCACAGTTCGTTTCCATGGATTTAGTTCTCCTTTTTCTTTTTTTCATTTTTTTTTTTATAATTTTGAATACCTTATAATCTCTAATTTTTTTTTTTTTTTGGTAGTTTTTTCATAGGGTTTGTAAAAAATTGCTTGGATGTGCTTAAAAACATCTACCAACAAAGATTAATTGTTTGAAAAACTATGTGGTTTCTTTTCCAATCCTAAATTGCTTAACTAGTTGTTTCTCAGTTTTATAAAATTCTAATAGATTATTTGTTGTTTCAATAGAGTGGCAATATGTCATCTTTTGAGGTTGTCACTAGTTCACCTTCCCCTTCCAATGAAAAAGACAATAATAAGCCATTGTGGAGATATGTTATAAGAAACGCAAGCTTAACGAAGGAGGTAGAAACTTATCTCGACAATGCGATCTTTACCATCAATCAAATAAAAGTTCTTGCACAAGGGTTCATGCTCATCTATTAAAAATACTCGATTTGGGAGTTGGTAGATGCAAAAATTAGAGGGTGAAGCAAAGGCAATGGTACAAAATAATACAACAAAAATGTCTCTATGCCCAGCCAAGCTTCATTGGGTAGTGTAGTAACTTCCAAACCCAAGCTATATTAAGGAGCTCAGTGCTAGGAGGATATGAATTCAAGAAAAGGAAGACAATGCAAGTAGAGATGCATCTTCTAATCATCTTTTGAAGACTTTTAACAGCATAACACACCTTCAATTGTAAATTAAGATTGTTAGAATGTTTTCCTCTACTTGTTTGCCCATACTGAGTGAGTTTTTATACTTTTGCAACTAACAACCCATTTGTGGGCTACTTACCACATGGATATTATTTGTTGAGGACCACATTCACATGGATATTATTTGTTGAGGACCACATTGCTTCAGTAAGAGAAAGCTAACAACAAAAAGGCTGTTGTCACCTATTGAAGGAACATTGAGGGAGAAATGTGTAAGCATTGTGAGTAATTACTGGAGAGCCTCTCCAAAGAGGCCATTAATTAACTTTTTTCCCGTGATAGAAGGTGGCTTTATGTTTCTCAAGGGTTGTTTATTACTCAGGGGAATTTAAGGATAAATATTTTATCTCTAATTTGATGAAAGAATTAATTGGGAGGTAAGTCTCGATAATGTAATTCAAGTAATAACCGATAATGCAAAAAATTGTGCGAGTGCCTAACATTGATTTACCAAATGTATCCTCACTTGACTCCATGTCTATATACTTAATATTGCCATGCAAAATATTTGTACTGCAAATCATATGAAGAACAATCATGTGGCTTACAATGAGTGTTTTTGGATCATATAAGTTTCTGATAATTATTTGTTTATCAACAATTTCATATTATGAATCACTTTATACGATTGTATATGTTTAATAACTGTCTCTTTAAAATTGGTTTCAGTGGCCACTACTCGTTTTGCCTCGACTATTGTAATGTTGAATGGATTCAAACTTATTAAGGCAACACTTTAAATTTTACTTATTAGTGTAGAATGGAGAATTTATGAAGAAGATGATATGGGGAAAGCTAAATACGTGAAGGAGTTACTCTTAGATGGAATTTGGTGGGTTAAGATTAATTATATACGTTCCTTCACCACTCATATATATGGTGTACTTAGGGCTTGTGACATTTGACAAGCTTGGTGTTTATTTGGTGTATGTCATGCGGGATATCAAGGTTGAAAAACTAAAAATTGTAATATATAACTTAAAAAAAAAAGAGGTTGGAAGAATCATCTACATTCTATGATATGGTACACAACATTCTTATTGATTGATGGAGTAAGAAAAACAGCCTAGAGTATTATGATATATCACTTTTATATCATCTAGTTACACATTCAATAAACTAAAGTGAATTCAGGTCTTACCTTTCATTATTGTTTATTTAATTTAGAAGGTGCCAAAAATGCAGTTTTGTAATCTGAAAAATTGAGTTAAGTCCAACTTAGAGTTTGCAAATTTATGGATCTAAAAAGTAAGTGAGTTGTTTATAGTCCAAGTGTACATTTGCTCCAAACTATAGCTTTAAAGCTACTTATGCTGCCATCTTTGTCATTTTGTTATGAGAAAAATTGGAGTACTTATTTCTTTATCAATTCATTGAAAAAGAATAAAATGACTCTAAAATATATTAAAGATTTGGTTTTTATTCATAGTATTCTTCACCTACTCTAAAGAAGAAGCCCACAATACTTGTAAAGATAGAGTAAGATATGGGACATTTGTAGAAAAACATTTGGCTCACTCTGAATGTTGGAGAGTTGGATTGCACATCTTTTATTGTATGAGCTGAAGTTAGAATGCATTGTTTAGTTGATGATGATGATGGAAATGGAGACAATGAAGAAAATGTTGAAGTCTTGAAAACTCGAATATGGCATACTTTTATATATTGGTTGTCCTTTTTATTTGACACTTAAACCTTTTATGAAAGTTATATTATTGTTGTTGTCTTTATAAGATTGCATACTATTTCTTCCTATGATTTTTTTGTGATAAATAAGAAATACGCATTTCTATTACAAATTTAGTATAAAATAGTTGTGTTTATCAATTAGGAAAATTATAAATTATGATTTTAGCTAGTGTGTTTTCCGCTTGTTGTGTTCTTATTTTTTAAAAAGTAGCGTATTAGCATTGTGTCGTGTCCGTGTCCATATCTCGTGTCAGTGTTTATGCTTCATAGTATAAGACCCTACTTACATCTCCTTGTTGAAGGATTCCATATTCCCTTGAAATTATTTCCTTCACGGAAGAGGTATCCACTCTTCTACACCTTATAGTTTGTCTAGTGTGTTTATTGACTTTAGCACTGGAGAGTACCTTGAGCAGATAGCCCGTCCCCATGGCCTCTTGTTTGTGTTCATGTTATTTAGGATCCAGATACTTTAACCTAGAGTTTGCTTCATAGCTCTTTTGATCTAGCCCGTCGTCTAGGTACGTATTAATTTCATATCGAAAAAAGATTATTAAAATTCCTAACTATTCTGGATTTTCAGTCAGATTCTTGTAAATCCATGCATTAGAGGAAATTCACTAACGAAAAGATCATTTCGCTGCGGTGATGGCATAACAGTATGTGGCATCGCCGTGACCCGCTTCCTCTATTTTATGACCACAAATGTGACTGTGACCATGATTTAATTTCATGAAGAAACTTTTCAGTGGTTTGGATTTGTGATAAATGTAGTGTCGGTTGGCTAATAATTGATTTGGTATAAAGATGAAATGTGTATCTCGTGTTGCATCTTGTGAATATTTGAGGTGACTTGGTACTACTGGTTAAATTCTGATTGAAGAGGTATCTTTTGCATTCTGATACCTCAAATATAAAGACATCCGTCATGCTTTGGACAGGTAATATGCTGTGGCGGATGATTCTTCCAATTTTAGATCTTTTATGTTTCAGTGGGACCTAATGTTTCAATCCGCAATTGAATTTCCTTTAGTCCTTACTCGTGATATCCTGAAGGTTGAATCCCTTCCATGTGCACTCCTTTTACTTATATTGCTTGTAACATATAGCCCTTCTTCTGGTAATTCTTGATTAATGATTTTTTTGTAGTGGGTCTTCTTTGGTTTTTTTTTTTCATCTATCTGAATCAGTTTACTAATAGGCGATGAACTTGTGGACGAACAATCAAATATTTCTTGAATAATTAAGGCGATGAACTTATAGACCAACAGTCAAGTATTTCCTGAAGAATTACCTAACTTTTCAGTCTACGGAATTGTTCCTCATTAATGTTTTCTCCCAGCATTTTAACATGCTATTGCTAATGCTTTTGCATGTTTTTATTAATGGAGCCCACAGTACCGTAAGCCTCTGAACTTTTCTTCTTTCGGAAGGATCCTGCTTTAATTCCATCATCATCTCTTAAAGAATTAAATCAAGTCCCGTTATCAACAAGTGAAACTGCCAGCAACATATCTTCTGCCACTGCCCTAGCCTGCTTAGATATGTATCATTGCCAACAAGTGCTGTTGCTAGAACTTCAAAAAGTCCATGGGTGCAGAGTTGAAGTTGTTAGAAGGAATAAGGCATATATTATTGGCAAGAATATGTGATTGATTCTATATATATTTGTATATATAATTTCTTATTTTAGGAGATCCTTATTGACTGTACATATTCATAGCTTGATTTAGGATGTAATCATGGGATACTTTTGGCTATTTAATGAGAAGGAATTCCTCGCCAGAGAGGCATTCAAACCAAATTAGTATGGCATCAGTGCCTTCTGACTCGATTTTTAATTTTCAATTTCGGGTTGCAGTTATTTATTGAGTTTTTGGCTGTTAGAATCATACTTTATGATTCTGTCAGCACTCTTTAAGAAGTATTCTAGGGTTCTGTATTTTGAACTGAATCAATCGAGTTGTGGTTCATCTCAATCTGTTTCTATCTCTGTCTAAAAAATAGGCAATTAGATTGTCCTGGTTAGTTTGTTGAGAATTTCAGTTGTTCTCTCTGGTGAACCTAAGGTGAATCGGCAATTTCTTGGTGCAAAATCATCCTTTGGATGAAATTGTGTTTCCTTGTTGCCAGTTGTTTGCAATAGTTGAGATTTGCTATGATCTCTATTGAGATTGCTGCTTTTTTGAAGCTTCCATTATCAAATAAGTGTGGAAATACCAGGAGTAGTAGACATCATCGTTGCAAATTGTCAGGTGAGAATTCCATCACTGGATTTAATAGAAAAAAAATAATTTACAAGGGAATTTCAAATCAAGATGTTTCTTAGCGACTAATAGAGGCTGTCCAAAGGGTGAAGCAGGATATCAAGCTTTTAATAGTAGCAATGGGTGAGGAACTCTGGGGATACATGTGGATGGATCAACTAAAACTCCTATTGCTTCCAAAGAAATTAGATCATGGGAAAAGCTAGGATGCTCAAATTGTTATCTGGCTTCTTAGTTCTGTTAAACCATAAATGATTAAAATCTCAAATTGTTCTCCATTGCTAAGGAGATGTAGGAATAGCTTAGGAGCCTAAGTATCAAATATAAATGATGATCAAATATAAAAGTATATCACTTTTAAGTTTTCAAAATTTTAACATTTTCTTTATTTTCTCCATTTCTAGTACCAAAATTGGTAAAGCACACTCTAACTCTAACTCATTTAATGAGAGATGTGGAATCTCTAACCCTCCAACATCCCCAATTGAGTTAAATGCATTTCCACAAATATTCCTATATCTTACTTCTTGTGAGTATTGTGAACTTTTTCTTAAAAGTAGGTGAAGATTGCTATGAATAAAAATCTAATTTTTGACACAGTTTGGAGTCATTTTATTCATTCTCAATGAATAGACAAAGGAATAAGAACTCAATTTCTCTCACAATATAATAACAAAGATAATTGCACAAGTAACTTTAAAGTTAAGGTTTCGAGCAAATACTCACTTGGACAAAAAACAATCTAGGTCCATACTGTAACGATCACTAATATTTGCAAATTGATTTTTCCTTGATGAAAAATTTGCAAACTCTAAGTTTGCATTGACTTAATCTTTCGGATTAAGGAATTGTATTTTCATGTATTTCATTATTTCTTGAGAAATTTTAAGTCTTTGTGTGGAGAAATCTATTTAGGCATTCACTAAGCGATAGATCACTATAGTTTCTTATAAATTAAACAACAATAATGAAAGGTTAGATTTGAATTCACTTTAGTTTAATTAATGTGTTGCTAGATAATGTACAAGTGATATATCATAATATTTTAACTACCTTGTATTAAGAGAATAAGCAGTGCAATAAAATGGGGTGTTGTTCTTGCTCCATTGGTAAGAATGTTGTATATCATATAATAAAATGTAGATTGTTCTTCCATGCACTTCATATGCTATATATTGTAATCTTCACTTTTTTAATTATGGTATCCCACGTGTCATACATTAAGGGAAGACAAGGCTTGTTCATGTCACAAGCCCTAAGCACATTATATATGGGAGTGGTGAAGGAAATATTTAATTAATCTTATCCCTAAATGTCGTCTAAGTGTATCTTCTTCACATAACAAGCTTTCCTCACATTTTCTTTTCTATAGATTTTTCATTCTTCACTAATAATTAAAATTTGTAATTCCACCTTAATGAGTTTGAATCTCTTCAACATTATAATAGTTGAGGCAAAATGAGTATTGGCCAATGAAAACAATTCCAAAGGGACTGTCATTAAACATATAAAATCGTATGGAATGATTCATAATGAAATTATTGATCAACAAACATTTATTGAAATATAGGATCCATATGATCCTATGCCACTTGACTGTTCTGTACATTTTTTGTGACATAAATATTTTGCATGGCAAAATTAAGTTTTTGGACTACACATTTAGCCCAAAAATGTGAGGATATATAATCAATGTCTTGATACTCACAAAATTTTGTGCATTATCGATTATCATTGGAATTACATTGTCGGAACCTACCTTTCCAATCACTTCATCAAATTAGAGAAAATATTTATCTTTAGCTTCCTCGGAGCAATCAACATCATTGAGAAATATAGAGATATCTTTTGTCACGACCATAAAGGTGAATCAATGGCATCTTTTGAGAGTCACTCTAACTGATGGCTAAAATTATTTACACTTTTCTCCCTTCATGTTTTGTTAATAAGTTACAATAACCTTTTAATGTTAGCTTTTTCTTGTTGAAATTTTGTAGTCCTCAACAAATTACATTTAGGTGGCAAATAGCCTATAAGTGAGTTGTTGGTTGTAAAGATATAAGAATTCATATAGTATTGGTTCTTTGCTAAGTAAAATGGAAAGTTGGTGGAGTAAAACATTCTAGTAATCTCAACATACACATGAAGATGTGTTGTATTGTTAAAAGCCTTCGAAAGATGATTAGAAAATATATCTCTACTTGTACTTGTCGTTCTCTTTTTCAAGTTATACCCTTCTAGTACAAAGCTCTCCAATGTAGCTTGGGTACACAATCCACTTAAGCTTGTCTAGGCAAAGAGAGTTTTTATGCATGATTTTGATCCTTTATCTTTGCTTCACCGTCCAATTTTTTTCTCTTTGTTGTATTATTTGATGTCACTTTTTTTGGAAGGACCAACTCCCAAGCCATGTATTTAGGCATGAACCCTTGTGTAGAAATGTTTATTTATTTGATAGCAAAAATTATATTGCCAAAATAAGTTTCCACCTCCTCATTCATTAAACTTATCATATTTTATATTACCTCCACAAGGGATTATAATTGTTTCATTCACTGCAAGGTCAAGGCAAACGAGTGCCAACCTCATAAAAGGACATATTACCATCTATTGAAGCAACATTAATTAATTCTTTGAGAAACTGAAAGACAATTGGTTGGGCCATTTATAATTTGAAAAGAAATCACATGGTTTTCCAAACAATTAATCTTCATTGGTAGGTGTTCTTAAGCACATCCGCATTTCTTCACATGGTTTATCTAACAAATAATCTTCGTTGGTTGGTGTTCTTAAGCACATTCACAGTTCTTCACAAGTGTTAAGCAAATAATATCAAATTATTGATGAAAAAAATTAGAGATTCTAGGGTATTGGAAAATAAGAAGAAAATAGGGACAAATAAGGGAAAAAAGAAAAGAGAACAAAATCATGAAAACGAATGGTGAAACTACAAAGAAGAAATTAGACTTATCGAAACAAATGAAGAAATCAAATCTAGGGTTCTAAGATAGTTAAATCAAGAGTTGTGATGGAGGTTTGATATTGCATTGAACTAAAACCTTGTTCCTCAAATGATCGGCTGTGATCTTCATCTCTCTTGTGCGCCTGTATCATCTTTTGGAATCTGAACTCTTTTATTTTTGTCTCTCTTTACTCTCTCGGCTTTGTAAGTGTAGGTAAAAGCAAGAGGAGTCTTGACAAAAGGAAAAATAAGGGAAGTGGAATTTTAAAGTTTTCGAAAGTACAAAATGCCCACATCTTTTCAAATAGACAAAATGGCCCATAAATTAAAAGAATTATAAACTATTCAATGTGTTCAAGATATGTCCAAAGTGTCCAAAATTTATTGGAGCGTGTTCGAAATGTGTTGGACTATAAAGAAGCTCAACATGTGTCAAAACGTGTTTGGCATATTCAGACATTGACAATTTAGCCTCTGGAGAGTGTATGTGCTTCATAAATAATACCTAATGTATTTGTGTCCTCTCACTTTAAATTATTAAAAACTTGACAAAAAATCAGGACACTTAATAGGGTTGATTAACTTGTTTCATCTCATTACTAACCCATTTAATCTTATATGGCTCCCAAGTAACCAAAACATATGCCGAACCTTCCACTTTGGCAACCTTTAATCTCGTCAGGTCACCCTAAATGTTTGGGTTCGATTATCAATATTTCAAGTTAGATTCACGGAACCCAAATGTATTAAATTCTAATCAGGTGTAAACCCAAGCTTAGATATATAATGAATAATTCTTAGTAATGCAGAGTGCGAACCCTTGTTCAAAATATACAATAAAAAATCCTCAAAATATATCCTAATCCAAGGTTTATTTCAACCTTAATCATGCCTTCCATAATAATGAAGTATGAGAAATTAAGGTGCTATAATGATTTTCTCTATTTTTTTAGTTGTGTTTCTTTTGTTTACTTACTTCCTACTGAACATTACAAGCTTATTGCTTAAGCTGTTCAGTGTGCTTTTCTTGGTTATAATAATTCTCATAAAGGGTTTATGTGCTATGACGAGAATGCTAACAAATTTTGTATTTCTTGAGATGTGGTTTTGTTTGAAAATTAATATTTCTTTTCGTCTCGAGATGATTTTGTTTTTTATTCTACTTTTCTTCCTTCCTTTAATAATAAAAATGATCATATTAATCGCTTGAAGCCGGGTCTTATGTATCAACAATGTCATCCACTGCCTCTTTCTACCTCTAAGCCGATGCATGATCTTGCCATACATAAGCTTTGGCGGTTTACTTGGGTTTTATTGCCCCTAATATGTATGGATCTCTCATTATTCTCTTTAGACGACACGTGATATTTCTATGCCCAAGTCTTGCTCGCATGGTTCAACTAAAATAGTGAAGGTAAGCTATGCAAAAGTTTCAAGCTTTTCAGAAAAATTACACCTGGGATATCATTTCTTAATCTCTTAGAGTTAATCTGACTGGGTATAAATGGGTATACATCATAAAACTACAAGTTAATGACTCTATCAAATGGTATAAAGCTCATTTGATGGTTCTTGAAAATCAATAGGGATATGGCATTGATTATGAGGAAACAATTGTGCTTGTGGGCAAAAAGAATATTGTTTGCACTATTATTGCCATTGTTGTCTCAACAGGATGGTTGTTTTGCAAAATGGATGCAAAGAATTTGTTTTTATATGGTGTTCTAAAGGAAGAAATAGTTTTCTTGGCATGTTTTCTTCCTCTTTGAATGAGTTTTGTTGCTTAAAGCGGTCTCTATATTGAAGCAGGCACTACAAGCTTGGTTTCAAAAGTTTCGTATTATCCTTCGAGATTTTATTTTTACTTGTAGTCAATATGACTCATTTTTTTTCTTTCACTAGAGTACTACTGGGATTATTATACTCCCAGTATATGGAGATGCTATTATGATTACAACATCCAATCCCTAGTTGATTGAATGATTTGAACGATGTCTTAAATCTTCGTTTTATACGTTAGATCTAGGTCCACTGCGTTATTTTCTCGGACTTGAGGTCTAATTTTGCCCAACTTGTATACAGGGGATGGTGACCCCTTATTTGATCCATTGTGTATCGATAGTTGATAGGGAGTTCGAATTATTTCACTACTACCCGATTTGATCTTTCTTTTGTTTAGTAGATTAGTTAGTTTATGCAGTTGCCTTGCCATCTCATATGACCACTATATGATGTCTACTTTGCTATCTCAAGTGTGCATCTAGTTGTGGTTTGTTCTTTTCTTCTAAGTCCTCCTTACAATTGAAAGGTTTTGGTAAGGTGGATCGGGCTAGTTGTGTAGATAGTCACAGCTCTATTACCGATTGGTATATATTCCTTGGTGATGCTCTTACTGCTTAGAAGAGTAAGCAGCAGGACCACATCTCGAAGTCCTCCATTGGTTTGAATGTTTGGCCATATCGTCTTCCTATTATGAAATTATGTGGCTTCAAGGAATGTTGGTCAAGATTGGTGTTTTTCAGCTCCTTTCTACTTCACTTCATACTAATAATACAAGTATTATTTAAATTGCTACAAATTCGATATTTCATGAGTGCTCCAAGTTTGCTAAGGTTGATTGTCATATCTATATGGCACTTGTTTAGAATGTGATTAATATTTTTGCTAAGGCTCTATCTTATCAACGCTATCAATTCATGAATTAGAATTTAATACTTATTGGTCATCTAACATCAATTTGAGTGGGGATATTAGCAAGAATAAGACTATTGTAGTCAACAATATGCCATGGATTGTATATATAGTTGTATATATAATTTCTTAGTTTAGGAGATCCTTTCATTGATTTCATGTTTTTGTAGCTTGATTGTAGAATGTAATTAAGGGATATTTTTAATTATTTAGTAAGAAGGAATTCCTAGTATGAGAGGCATTCAAACCAAATTAATAGAAGTTTAACAGCCTCTAAGCACATATTATAAAGCCATAATTTACTTGTAA
>JAODPA010100238.1:0-21444 GCA_025585075.1 Nepenthes mirabilis | reverse complement strand
GAAATATTTTTACACAGTATCTTTATTTTTTTATATAGAAAAAAATAGATTGCACAGATAACACAGTCATTGAATCCTACCTTTTTACAATAAGCTGGTAAGAAATAATATTTTAAGTGTTTAAGTTTAATTAATTATCAGAAAAATACCTATTCATTGCTAAAATCAAGAAACCCTCAGTGGTGGCACCTGCACAAAACAATTTCCAAATCCTACACCCACCATTTGCCTCATAATGGTGAGCTCTGTGCAAATAAACCATGGCTTGCTACTCAACAAGTCGACCTTCTGGTATTGTTTCTAAATATTAGCAATAACAATAAAGTCTTATGTTCTACTGTATTGAGTTGGCATATCAGTAGTGGAAATGATGTAAAAACAACATGGACAAAGATATTATATGCTAGTGACACCATTGTTTTAACTCCTAAGTTGCATAATTTACAAGGTTTTGAAGGGAGACACCAAATTGCAGATTCATACAAGGCAAGCATTAACAAGCTCTTTCTATGTTAGTTGACAAAAACGTTAAGGGTAATTAAGCCAAAAAAGGTATCAGGTTACCTTTTCCTCTTCCCATTTCCTTTGGAGGTTAGCCCGGGTCAACCTGAACAAGTAAAGCAACAAATTACAATGAAGATCATTCAACCGAATTACTTGACACAGTCCAAAGCTTAACTGGCCAGGAAAATACATCTGTTTTAAGAATATCAATGTTGTTGGGACGATTATTTATTTTGCAGATGATATTATTACAAGATTATTATTGTTTGGGCATTTTTCCGGCAGGGGTCATGACAAATCTAACGTGTAAGAAAGAAGTTTTGAAATGGATTTTGAAGTGAAACAAAATTTAGAGACACAAATAAATGTATAGAACTAGAATCATTTAATACAAGTGCTTGAGTCTGAAATATTTGAAGCACACCTTCAACAACAGAAGGACAATCTCTAATTATATGACCCGTCTTGCCACAATTGAAACAAGCTCGTAACTTTTGATAGCAAGGTTGATTTTCATGATGCTTGCCACAGAAACTACACAGCTTCCTTGGAAACAGCTGTCCCTCACTCTGCGTCCCTTGTACATTAGAACTAGCCATACTATCTCCCATCCCTTCAAATTTCCGTTTCTTGAATTGCCTGCCTGAACTTGAAGCTTGCCCACTTTGAGTAACTTCCCCCTTGACCGCATTTCTCTTCTCTTCCACTTCTGTTCTCTCCAACTCTTGTTCCACTAGAAAGGCCCTATCCAACACCTCATTGTAGGACGTTAGGTCATGGGGCACCAATTGCTTTCTTATCACATCCTTCAACCCTAGTAGAAATCTCTTAGCCATCATTGTTTCATCTGACACCAAATAAGGAGCAAACCTAGATAACTCCAAAAATTTGGCTTCATATTGAGCCACACTGCTACCCCCTTGCCTTAAGCAGATAAACTCTTCTTCCATTTTCTCACGAAAACTCTTTGGGATATACTTTTCATTGAAAAGTTCCAAAAATCTATCCCATGTAATTACCTCCATTTCTTGATTTAAGAACTTCTTTTTTATGATCCACCAATGATCTGCCTCCCCATATAATTTAAAAGTTGCGCACTTGACTTTTTCCTCCTCAGAACATTTTATGAACTTAAAAGTCTTCTCCAACCGACGTATCCAATTTTCTGCCTTTATGGGATCTGGCTCTCCCATAAACTCGGGTACTTCTCGATATATAATTTCCTGAAACACACTCTTTTCTCCACAATTGTTGCTATGGACTTTTTGTGGCAGGGCATGGATCAGTTGGTTCATGACTTCCACCATGCTGTTCAACACTCCATAGACTTCCTTAATGCCCAATCCCCCAGCTCTACTACCTTCTTCTTTTGGCATCTTGCACACCTACAACACAAAAGAAACCATTTTAGAATCTATTTCAAATCATGCAAGATAATTCCTTAAGTACACTGCATATTACCAACATTAACTCAATATTTCTGGTAATGATGTATCCGGATATACATCAATATATCAATTGCTTACCATCATAAACAACTTCGGCATTAATTCGATTCCAGCATTCATCAAGTGGATATTTACCAAAACCCTCAACTTCATTCAACGATTCACAGTTTCAGATATGCAAATAGATAAAGGTCCTTAAACATGTATTACACAAATCTATGTGTATAGTAACCATATAATAGAATTGGACTATATTATGTCCTGAAACATCTCTGAGGTACTTATTTAATGGTCTTCTAATGATGGCAGTAGTACTATGCCCTGAAACATCTCTGAGGTACTTATTTAACGGTCTTCTAATGATGGTAGTAGTACTATGCCCTGAAACATCTCTGTGGTACTTATTTAATGGTCTTCTTTTGTGATGAAGGGCGAGGAATACGAATGACATAATGAATACTTCATTCCTTCCCTAACCACCCATGAAACAATTTTTTTTTTTTAAAAACCATTGTATAATGAATACTTCATTCCTTCCCTAACCACCCATGAAACAATTTTTTTTTTTTAAAAAACCATTGTATAATTCAGCAATCAAAGGATGAGATGAAGGCGAACATGGAAGTTTACAGTGGATCTTACATTCCTCACTTGCACCCAATAGTTTATGACTTAGTTCTCTCTGTTGGGTTGTGGGTCACTTTTTTGTAAGTTCTATACCTATCTGATATATTATCCAGTAGTACGAATGATGACACACGTGCCTTGGCTTGATCGAAGAAGCTTGTTGAGTGACGCATGACAACCACCAGATCTATACATGTGCGCAAATCTTCTATTTTAGTGGTGCCTAAGAAACACCTGAGAGACACACATGCATAGTTTGTCAAGATTGAGGGTGGCTGAAGAGTACCTAAGGGATGCATGAGCGCAATTTGTTAAGATTATTTAGCGCCTGATACACTCTTAAGGGGCGCTTGTGGGCCAACTGCACAATTAGCTCACGTATGATGGGTTCTCAAGCGCCGTTTTTGATATAAAATCATTCTAACGTAATTTTAGGGTTTTTCCGGTTTTGAGACATTGAGCGCCAATATAGTAAGGAAAGAAAGAGAAAGAGAGAGAAAATGGAGAAGAGGAAGATTTGCTCATTCATTTGAGTTCCAAATAGTATTTAATTCTCCACCGACCTTGAATATGTTATCCTCGTACTTGTGAGGGACATTTTAATGGTCATATTTCTTTTATTTTGTCTTATACTCTTCATTACTCGAACTCATTTATTACAACATATTGTGTTCTTCTATTTATTGGAGGTTTTTGTAACCAGACACAATGCATAGTGAATATTTTTCAAAGTTATAGTTTTGTGAATTTTCTCTCTTTTGAAAAGGAATTTTTCAAGTAAAATCTTGTGTGTCTCATTACTTGTGATTATTATTGTCTCATTATACATTATCAATTCATGTCCATACGATTCAAACAGAGAGCTCGATACCCAATCAGTGGTATCAGAGACACAGTTGTTATTATCATATATTAAAACTTATTTGAACAAATAGATGGTGGAAATAAAATGATTTACTTGAATGGCTCAAACTATGATATTTGGAGGAACAATATGTAGGATTGTTATTTATTAAAATAATGCATCTTCTGGTGTTCACAACTCAAAAGCCAAAGTCAAAATCTGAGGAATAATAGACTTTTGAATATGAACAAGTTTATGGCTACATTCGACAATTTATTAATAATAATGCGCATAACCACATCTAAAATGAAACACATGCAAAAACGTCATGGGAAAAACTGGAAACGTTTATGCCTCGAAAACTGATAGCAACAAATTGTTTTACTTGATGAAATTGATACAAGTGAGATACAAAGAGGGTACCTCAGTAGCCGACCACATGAATGAGTTTTAAGGGCGTGTTGATTAGTTGAATGGTATGGGTATTAAATTTGATGATGAAATGTTAGGCTTATAGTTATTGACCACACTACCAGATTCATGGGAAGTGATATGGATCACCATCAACAACACTGATCCAAAATTCCCTCAAAATAACAAAAGAGGTTGTGCTGAATGAGGAGATGAGATAACGATCACAAGACTTTTTTTCGTCGCACTCTAAACTAAAGTGCTAGTCTTAGTGCCACAGTGACGAAATAAAGAATGAGGCCCAAAATCTAGTGAAAAGAGCCAAAACAAGTCATGGTTAAGGTATCAAAATATTGAATGTCACCATTGTAGGAAAAAGAGACACATCAAGAAGTATTATAAGTAGAAGTGTGAAAATGCTAATGAGAACGAGAAAAATGCTAAGAAGTCCCAAGATGAGGAGAGAGCCTTAATCGTTATCAAACTCGATCTTCTATTGGTTTACAAAAAAAGAAGTGATCAACTTGGTGGATTATGAAACAAATTGTGTGGTTGATAGTGGTGTTTCATTTCATGTTACGTTGAGATAGGAATTTTTTACTCTTACACTCCTTGCAATTTTGGAGTGTTGAAGATGAAAAATGAAGGTATGTCCTGGATTGTTGGCTGCGGTGACGTGTTTGATCACAAATAATGGAACTAAGCTACTAATGAGTGATATACGATATGTCTCGGATATTCAACTGAATCTCATTTCAGCAAGCAAGCTTGATGACGAAGGATTCTACAATACTTTCTATGAAGGGACATGATAGCTGACTAGAGAATCTCTAATTGTCGTCCAAAGAAAGAAGGTTTCCAATTTGTATGTGTTACAAGCTTTAATTTTAGTTGGAAATATCCACATAGCTAGAAGTGACGAGTCTTCAAGTTTGTAGCACAAACGACTAAGCCACATGAGTGAAAAGGTACTTAATTGTCTAGCTAAGAAGAACTTCTTTTGAAGCGTGAATGAATCAAAATTGAAGACTTGTACTCATTGTATGGCAGGGAAACAACAGAGAGCTTCATTTCATGAAAATTCGTCAACAAGGAAGACAAATTTGAATTCGTCTATACTGACATATGCAATTCTCTCAAAGTTATGACACTTGGATAAACACTTTATTTTATCACGTTTATTGATAATTGTTCAAAGAAATGTGGCATATCCCTTGAAGTCGAAGGATTGAGCCATTGATGTATTTGAGTAATTTCATGCCCTAATTAAGAGGCAAACGAGGAAGAAGTTAAAGTACATCTGGAATGACAGTGGAGGAGAATATATTAGAACATTCAATGCATCTTGTCGGATCCACAAAATTCAACATCAAACGACTCCACGGAAGATACCGCAGTTGAATGTTGTGGCCGAAATGATGAACAGAACATTAATCGAGAGAGTTCATTGCGTGCTTTCGAAAGCAAAGTTCCCTAGTTCAAGTTAGAGGGTAGCCTTGAATGCCGTGACCCACAAAATAAACCTCTCACCAAGTGGTCCACTAAACGGTGAAGCACCAAAAAAAAAAAGTGTAGTTTAGAAAAGAAGTATCCTATGACCACATACATATGCTTGGATGCAAGTCCTTCGTCTATATCCTGAAAGATAAGAGGTCCAAGCTCAAGTCAAAGATGAGACGGTATATTTTTCTCAGTTACGGGAAAGATGAATTGGATTATCGATTTTACGATCCGATTGATAAAAAACTTGTGAGGTCGAGAAATGTAATGCTCGTTGAAGATGAGCCTATTGAGGACATTGGCAAAGCAGAGAAAGTTATGTCCAACAATGACTATAGCCGGATTTGCGATATGAATTCTGAATTCTTGACACTGATACCAATTCGAGACGAAGAAGTTGATCAAGGCGGTACTGAAGGGAAAGAAAACCGTGGGGCTCCAATGCTTGAAAGAGTGGACGATGCAAATGTCGAAGATACTACTTATCATGATATTTCTGAACCAGCTGAAATCATTTCACTCTGATGATCCATAAGAAATCAAAGGCCCTCTTCGCACCTATTGACTGATGAGTATGTGTTACTTATTGATAGTAGAAAATCCAAAACCTTTGATGAAGTAATGGAGGATGAGCACGAGTCAAAGTGGATGGAAGCTATGAAAGATGAGATGAAATCATTGTAAGAAAACCACACTTTCAATGTGGCCAAGTTGCTTAACGGTAAATGAGTTTTGAAGAACAATTGAATTTTTAGTGTAAAAGCTAATCAGAATAATCCAAAACCAAGGTACAAAGCAAAATTGGTTGTAAAAGGGTTTAATCAGTAAGAGAGCATGAACTTTGAGGAAATGTTCCATTAGCATGGTTCTTGGATTGGCCACAGTCCTTAATTTGGAAATTGAACAGTTAGATATGCGGATGGCCTTTCCCCATGGTGATCTTTAGGGGAAAATCAACATGGAGACAACGGAGGGATTCCAAGTTGAGGTGAAAGGGTATCTGGTATACCGTCTGAAAAAAACCTCTAAGAGCTAAAGCAAATCCCAAGACAGTGGTACAATAAATTTGAGCGTGTGATGGTAAATCAAGGTTACCGAAAGACTACTTCAGACTATTATGTCTTTATTTAAAGGTTTTCGAAAGACGACTTCTTTATTTTCTTACACTATGTGGATGACATGCTTATTATTGGGGAAAATGTCTTCCTGATTGCAGAATTGAAGTAGCAGCTTAGGAAATCCTTTACAATGAAAGATTTGTGGTCAGCGAAACAAAGTTTTAGTATGAAAATATTCACGACCAAAAAGCAAAGAAATTGTGGATATCCCAAGAGAGCTACGTTGGAAAAGTGCTTCAATGATTTAATATGAAGAAGCCCAAGTGGGTAAGCACCTTGCTAACGAATCACCTCAAGTTGAGCAACCAACAATGCCCTTCTATGGATGATGAAAAGGCAAGTATGAGAAGCATCCCTTACACGTTGACCGTAGGCAGTTTAATGTATATAATGTTGTGTACTAGACCGAATATTACTTATATAGATGGAATAGTCAGCCAATTCCTTTCCAACCCTGGAAAGGAATATTGGTCTGCAGTGAGGTGAATATTGAGGTATCTTCGAGGAATTTCCAAGATATGTTTGTATTTTGAAAATGATAAGCCGCTTTTGGTTAGATATATTGTTATAGACATAGAGGGCAATATTAACTCTCGGAAATCCACATCGGGATATCTAATTATATTTGCAAGAGGAACTGTTTCGTGACGATCCAGATTGTAAAAAAGTGTTGCTCTCTCTACAACCGAAGGAAAATTTATTATAGTGACGGAGGCAAGTAAGGAGATGTTGTGAATGAGGAAGTTCATCTGGAGCCTTGGCTTCAAGTAGGAGTGATATATGTTCCTTTGTGACAATTAAAGTGCTATTCATTATTGTAGAAACTCATCATTTCATTTTCGATTAAAGTATATTGATATGAGATGTCATTGGGTGAGGAATATCATTGATTCAGAGTGGCTAACACTTGACAAGTTCAGGATCGAGGAGAATGGATCTGACGTAATGACCAAAGTAGTGCAAATGAAGAAGTTTGAAGCTTACCAAACTGTAACCGGGATGGTGATGACCCCCATAAGGTTGTGAGAAAAAGTTTTTTAGGTTGCGAGTCATTTCCTTATGAGTTCTATACCAATATGATGTATTGTCCGGTGATATGCACGCTGGCGTACATACTTTGGCCTAATCGGAGAAACCTGTTGAGTAGTGCATCACAGACATTTGATACATGCATGTCTGCAAATCCTCTAGATCAGTGGCACCCAAAAAGCACCTAAGAGATACATATGCAGAGTCTATCCAGATTGAGGGCGCATGAGGGATCCATGAGCACAATTTGTCCAAATTGCTCAGTACCTGATACATGCTTGAGGGGCGCTCGTGCACCGATTGCACAGTGGGCTCATGCCTGACGCATGCCTCATTTGCACTCAAGCACCATTTCTAGTATAAAATCTTCCTAACACAATTTTAGGGTTAATCTTTTGTAATTTTGAGACAATGAGCACCGGCACAATAAATAAAGGAAGAAAAAGAGAAAAAGAAGAGACAAAAGAATATTCGCTTATTCGTTCGAGTTCTAAATTGTATTTCATTTTCCGCCGACTTCAGGTACATTGTTTTCATAGTTGTGAAGGATATTTCACCGATTATATTTCTTCTCTTTTTCTTTGTATTCTTCATTATTAGGGCTCATTTATTACAAGGTGTTACATTCTTGTATTTATTGGAGATTGTTGTAATCGGACAACAATCTCATAGTTTGAAGATAGTATATATTTTTCTAACTTATAATCTCATAGTTTTTCCATTGTTTGAAAATGAATTTTTCACATAAAATCTTATATATCTCATTACTTGTGATTATTATTGTCTTATTGTATATTATTGATTCATCTCCACAAAATTCAAACAAGAGGTTCGGAACCCAACACTCTTAATTTACACACTCTTTAGCCAGCTACTGAAAGTAAAAAAGAAGGCAAATCACAAATCAAGAAACCAATGAGGGACTAATTTCAAGATACTAACACGAGACCAACAATCTTCAAATCACAGATCAGGGATGGCCAACTACCAATAGTAGACCAGAAGGGAAAAAATAAACCTTACCACTGAATTTATGCAAAAAAAAAATATACAATAAAGTGAAATAAAAATTCATGTCTCCCAACTTTTAATAATGAATAAGTATGGCAGCGCCATCCTGATGTCAAAAATAAAACAAATCTCCAAAGATAACAACCCATCAACTTCTAAGATAATGATTTCAGGGGTTAGATTTTCCCCTTTCAAACTAAACCGCAACAAATAACTAATACGCAACTTCTGTTTCACTTTCCCCTCTGGCTACATTGCCATGCAGAGATTCTGTCATTCATTATAATGAGTACAGTAATGTATCAATTGAATCAGTCAAGCATTTCCGGTATCTCAGATACCTGATCCGATCCAATTTTGGCCTTTCAGTTTCTAATTAATGAAGTCAATCAAGCAGCTGTGGGACTTGATTTGATCGTTAAGATGATAAAATTCTTTAACAACTCAATAAAGACTCTCTATCCGATAAATCGCCATAACACAAGAAAAACGGTAAATAAGCTTTTTCCCTTCCCTAACATGGTCGGCGCTCCCAAATACACAACAATAATCAAAATCTGATTCCATATCCCAATTCCCACGAAATACATTGTAGCAAACCGCCGAATAAGAACAAAGTGACAGGATAATTGCATTATGCAATTACCTCGTCGTCATTCTTTTCAGTTTCGGGTCGCTTTAATGGCATCGAATTTCCACCTGAACAAAGAACAGAAGAATTAATGTAGCTTTACTAGGAAATTCAAACATTAGAGTGAAATCAAAACGAAATACACGGAGAGAGTAAGAAAGAACCTTGATCGCAAGACATGGCTGGTGATATCGTCAAGGGCTAGGGTTTGATTTCGTTCCCTAAGCCTTCAGCCAGCACAAAACACGCCCGCGTTAGCGTTATTGCGGTGGTGCTGCTTCCGTGGCTTTATCGGCGCCAAATTGGATATTACGAAATAGACCCGATCAAATTAAGTCAAATTTAAGTAAAAATTTATCGTTAAACCGAATCAAATAATATGCAGTCTAATTATTATTGTCAAAAATCAAAATGGTGCCCATTTTAAAATTCATACCGTACATATCAATGCATATATATTTTTTATTTTTAAATTTATTTTAAAAATGTATATTTATATAAAATTAACAAAAATATAATATTAATACGTCTTGAATTTAAATTTTAAACGGATTCGAGTTGAACTGACTCTTCGGATTCCAATCATCGTCCTTCATGCCTGGGACTTTGCACACCAAATTACAAATGAGAGATCAGGTGATGGTAGAATGTTACTCTACCATAAACACTTCGACGATTAAATTAGTAAACGGTCTTATGAAATTAAGAAGGTAAATACAGAGAATATAAAGATGAATATCGGGTGCGGGATTTGAGAATGATGGTCGGAGGTGCACTTGTGGAGAGTGACTTTGGTCGTGGATTCTCGTGGAGAGAATATCACTAAGTGCTGAGTTTGTAGGGAACTAGTAACAGAGAGAGAGCAAAGCGTTCGGACGCTTGAGAGCTTAGAGAGTTTCTGTTATTTTGAATGTGCAAGAGAGCGTATTTATGGAGTGAGAATTCATTGCCTTTTATAGTCGTGGGCCTTTGTCGCATTCCTAAGTTGGCAGGGCGGGGTGCGCGCCCTTTATAGGGATCATTGCCTTCTCAAGTATGAGCGCGGGCGTCATTTTAAGTTGTAACGATCAGGAAAGAGGATTCACTTCCTTCTATGGAGATACTGCACGCAGTGACAGTTGAGGCTTCCTTTGAGGATCACGCACTGATTTGTGAGCCTTCCCTTCGGGATGTGCTTTGATTCTGAAAGAAGAAGAGATTGCCATTTTCGGAGGTGCAGAGAATTAGGATAGATGACCATTGAAACTTAAGAATGTGCACGTGGGTCGATTTTGATTTGGGCCGTGTTTATTTTTGGTCGTGCTAGGCCTACTTAGGGCCTCTTTCTATCAATGACTGCGTTTACTATCCCAGAGATAAATGAGCCAATATGGATTCTGAGCCACTTATCCCTTTCGTGCCGGCTCACTTTTAAAGTTCCATCACTAGCCCCCATGCTGGTTGCTTGAATTTTTTGCCTCCGACATATTCACGATGGGACGTGACTGGCTATGCTGTCTCTTCAGGTCTGTCTTAGATTATCCTTTTTGCTATTCATGGCGTGATTCCCTGCTTTTTGATTCTCTGTAGATTTGCCAGCACTATTGCCTATTAGTGTTCAGTGCTTTTGTCTACGCTATAAATTGGGGAGCTTTCGATGTTCCTCAGTATTATCTTTCCATGATGCGTGGTGGGATGGCATGGGAGTTCGACCTCACCGGGAAGCTTTCCATCCCAGTTGCTAGTTTGGAGCTCAGGCTATTCATGTTCTTGGGCGCTAGTGTTTTGAGTTATGAAGCTTAGATTGCCTTGGTCACCCCTTTTCGTGCATGATACTGCTTTGGTTGTCCCTACTCGTGGGGGTGGTTGTTATCGAGATTTGAATCTGGGATTGAGACTACTCGCTTTTGAATCTCGATAATTGTTTTTGAGGGTTGTGGACCCCTAACGCAACTCTCCTCCTCTTCCCAAGAGTACTATCATGCATGCCTGTTGACCGTGTAACTTGTAAAAAGGAAGTTAATGAGAAAACTTACAGTTACTTTTGTCTTTATCTTTCGTTGCCATGCATATTTTGTTATCTTTTATTTTTTACTCCAGAGTGGAGGTTGTCCGGATCCGTTGACCACATTGTTTGAATTTAATGAGCAGAGTGAAAGCGAATGTAGATCAGATTTATTGACCATAATACTCGAAACTGGAAAACGGAGTGGAAGTGAACGCTGACCGGATTCATTGACTATAACGGTTGAAATCGGAGAATAGAGTGGCAGCGAACGTTGATTGGATTCATTGATTGTAACCTTGAATTCAGAGAATGGAGCAGAGTGAATGTTAACCGGATTTGTTGACGCAACGCTTGAATCTGGAGAACGTAGGGGGTTGTCTTCAACGTATTGCTTCATTATCCCACCAGCTGGGCAATCGAAGTGCTGTAGAACCATTTTGGGACTCCTGTCGCTCTGAGCGACCCGTTGCCTCTTGCCACATGTCATTGTGTTGGGCGGTTGTAATCCTGACAATTAATTCGCCAGAAGATACGACTTGACTGCGCCCTCTCTAGAATTGACATGTGTCTATTATGATTGCCGTGCCTTTTCGATGCACTGCTTCTCTTTGGCGGCAGTGATCTTTATAAAGACTACGCGATAGTTCAAGCTTTCCTACTCCTTTCTTTTTTATAGCTTTTGAAGTTTTCGTCTCCCTCCAATTCTGTTTCCATGGCGCCTTCCGTTAGGAAATTCTCTCCATTATTTCTCCTAGCCAATTTAGGGTGCTTTATATGTAATACAACATCCCACCCTCCATTGTGTTCTCGATTCCTGAGAAGCCGGATAGGGCTTGTTCTCCTCCGGTGGGTCACATTGTGTCTACAAGGCTCACATTCGGAGTGGGTTTTGTCTCCCAGTCCCTGAGTAGTTTCTTTGCATCTTCACGAAGTTTTGCGTCCCCATTGTATGGCTTCATACAAATACCGTGTGATATCTTTGCTCACTTTGCATTTTTCTCCGCCACCATTCATGGCTGCTGACGATGGAGGCCATGAGGATTATATTCCGGTCTACACAGAGTGGGTACTGGATTTCACTCTCTCCCAGGGAGCTATGCATTAGTGGCACAATCGACGAGTCAGTCAAGAATTTGAAGGATCGGTTTTTTGTTGTGTGGGTGTCTAATGATTGGCCTCTATTCAAAGAGTCGGGCAATGTTCCTGCAGCCCTCACCGGAAGCCCTCTAAGAAGGAGGTGGATGATGTGGAGCCTCTACTGCAGTTGGTGCGGGAGCACCTTCCCGAGTTTAGGAGAGATCACTTGGTATCCCTTTAGGAGGCCAAGAAAGCTCACAGGGGTCCTCCCTCACCACCCCAAAAGTTTAAAACTCCACTACCGGCAACATTGCAGCTTAAGAGGAAAGTTGGGGCTCTCACCATTGGCGAACCTCCCAGCAGCCCTAAAATGAAACGGGCGGCGCTAGTTGTGCCTTCCTCCTTATTCTTCATTGAGCCAAATTACTGCATGGCTGGCTGATTGGTTGGAGTTGGAAAACGCTCTGTGGTGGAAACTCCCGCTTTCTTTTCAAATTTGGAGTCATTAAGGGGGTTGCCACCGGGGAGCTCGTCGCCATGTCATCACTGCCAAGCGATTATGTGGCATTGGCGGGGTTGGTGCCTGAAGTGGGAGGGCTAGAGGAGCCAACCTTTGAGCCCCCTGTGGAGCAAATGGAGACTGGTGAGGTAAGTCTCACCGTTGCCCTGCTTCCTGAGGCCACGGGTGACGTCGAAGTCATTTCAGTGGAGGTCTATTCTGGTGGAGCTGGAATAGTAGAGGGAGAGATGATTACTATGGAGTTGGCTCCTGCAGTCGCCACACTAACTCTCCTGGCCGATCCATCTCAGGACCACCCACAACAGAGCTTAGGGTTGCAGGGACCAGCGAGGAAAAAGAAGCGCAAGTTTTTGACGGTAAGGTTTTGAGAGGAGTTTCTTCTTTTTCTTAACTCTGCCGGTTTAGTTTGACTTATCACTATTCTTGTTTTGTCTGAATTGCAAGACTAGAGGCTCCTTGGTGTGATGTCAAAGGGCTTGCGTCAGCAGAATGAGATGATCGAAGAAGGGGAGGAGAAAATTCTTTGGCTGGCGGACCTCCTAAGCCACTAAGATGCCCTTGTCGCTGAGGCCCAAAGAGATAGGAATGAGAGTGTTGCCCAAGTCCGAAGGGTCTAGGAGGAAAATGTCGCCCTCAGTTCTGAGTTGGCAGAGTTTAGAGAGAGGCTGGGGAGCTTGGAGGCTTGGGCTTCCATGGCTGAGTAGCAAGCTAGCACATTTCGAGAAAAATTCGCCACGCTGGAAGCTGAGATGTCAGTCTTCCTGCGTCCAGAGGAGGTAAGCATGCTGCTTAAAACCAAAGTTTTGGAAAGCGTCAACCTGTGCAGGCGGATTGTCTCCCTGATGTCACACGACTTCCCTGTAAGCGTTCTTGACCCACTAAACAGCGCGGCAATGGAATGCGAGGACTTAGTGGATTACCCCTAAGACGGAGGGGAGCCTCACCCTCCTAGTGTTCCCACGACTTAGTTTTGGGCCTTCATATTTTGTTTTTCTGCATTGTAATTGTAAATTGAACTTAATTAATAAAAAGTTCACTTCATCAATGCGTCAATTATTACACCTTTGCCCGGCTTTCCTCTTTTTCCTCCCTTATTTTTTATATCCTGCGCCGGCCAGCCGATCAACTTATTGTACTCATGAGGTCAGGCCGGCCATATCAGATTTTTGACCGTCACAGACCGGCTATTCAATGACGTGATGTTTGTCCTTTCATATTGCAGGCGAGTTCAATTAGGTAAAAACATGTGTCGCCTTTAATAGAATCAACGTGACCCTTCAAACCCCGTTGTGACGCCATTTTTGGCAGGAGAACTCTGCCTATATAAATGTGGCGTCCCCTACGACTCTTAAAGGTGAGCTGAGGACAAGGCTTCGTCTCAAAGAGGTGGCTTCTACACTAGAGGAGCAGTTTCAGGCTGGGATCGACTTCAGCCGGAGGATAGTTTCCCTGGTGGATCCCCATTTTCCCATCGATTTTCTGGATTCAAGGAATGTTGGTGCCTCCCGTCAATTAGAGCTAGTTGGAGATCCGATCGGTCGTGGACAGAGGCCTGTGCCACGTCCTCCAAGGGACCCTTTGTCCTCGAGTAGGCATCAGGATGAGTCATAATAACTCCTTTTATATGTGGTGTTGTATAAATTTTTGTATATGAGCATATTCTTTATTAGACGTATTGTGCTTTTGTATCAAGCGGAGGTGCCCAGGTTATCATTCTAGGCGCCTTGCCTTTTATTGGAGCATTTATTCTTTCAATTTTGCCTTGATTTATTGGCTGTTGTAGACTGACTGTGCTATCTTGTGCAAAAGGAGGTCGTTGCATGTGTGCTGTGTAAGCCCCCTATGGTTTTATATTCAATCGCAAACGAGCCTCTTGGGATGGAACCAAGATTTAATTCAATAGTTTATGAGCCACTTGGTATGGGACCAAGATTTAATTTAGCCGCTTGCAGGTCGCTTGGTGTGGGATAAATATTTAATCCGACCACTTATGGGTTACTTAGTATGAGATTAAGGTTTAATTTGACCGCTTACGAGCCATTTGGTATAGAATCAAGATTTAATTTGATTGCTTACGGGTCGTATGATATGGGACCAATGTTTAATTCGATCGCTTATGGACCGTTTGGTATAAGACAAAGGTTTAGATACAAGCGAGTGAAGACCCGCTTGACTTAGGGACAGTCTAAGTCGTATGTATTCATGCAACCCACATGTAAGCATACATACCGAAAAAAAGAGAAAAAGCATAGACATAACAATGTGTAAAGAAGGAAAGCATATTTTATTAATACATGGATGTCATTACAAACAAACTTGTGACCATACATATGACCTACTTGGGCCTCGTGCGACCTTTCACTAGAAGTAGCACTTTAAATGGACCGTGTTTCATGTTCGTGGAACCCACTTACCGTTTTGGGTTCGGAGTTTGTATATTTTGTTATGTAAAATGGTTGAGACGAGGAATAGACCTTTCCGATTCAAGGAGAGTTTATTCTTATTGGATGTTTTGCCCGTGGTCTCGATACTTCGCAAGACGAGGTCTCCAATTTTAAATTGTCGCGTTGTTACTTTCTCGCTGTAATATCGAGCGACTTGCTGTTGATAGGCACCCACGCACATTTTGGCTATGTCGCGGGTTTTTTATAACAAGTCTAAGTGGTCCTTGATCTTTTGGGAGTTGCTTGCTGGTCGAAGGCTTTGACCTTGAGATTTGGGAGCCTGATCTCCATTGAGATCATAGCCCCAGTCCCGTAGTAGAGATTGAAAGGCATCTCGCTTGTTGTTTCCTTGTAAGTTGTCAGGTACGACCATAACACGGAGGGCAGTTTGTCGACCCAGGAGCCTCTTACATCCTCCAATTTGGTCTTTAGTCCACGCAATAGCGTCTGGTTGGTGCCTTCCACCTATCCATTTGCTTGGGGGGACGCCATCGAAGTGTGGACTAATCTGATATCCAAACTGGTGCAATAATTGGTGAAGCACTTCCCTGAGAATTTGGTTCTATTATCGGTCAGAATGGCTTTGGGAACACCAAATATGCTTACTATACTCTAGCGGACGAATAACATAGCGTTATGTTCTGTGATATTGGCTAGCGAGGTAGCTTTAACCAACTTAGTGAAGTAGTCTATACCGGCGATAATGAACTTTCTTTGATCGGTCACAATGAAAAATAGGTCGAGAATGTCAAGCCCCCATTATGCGAATGACCAAGCTGCCTGGAGGGCTCTCAGCTCCGTCGGCGGCTAGTGGTGAAGATTGCCATGAGGCTGACAATTCTCACACCTTTTCACAAATTTCAGGACGTCATTCATTGTCAGTTAAAAATATTCTTGACGCATCACCTTGAATGCTAGGTTCTTACTGTCAATGTGCGACCCAAGAATTCCGATATAGACTTTGCTCAATGCGTAGTCGGCCTCTTTTGGAGTAAAGCCCGGAGGTACGGAGTCGAGTAACCTCAGCGATATAATTTTCCATCAACCATAGTGTACCAACTGGCTATCTTCTTGATTCGCTTACCTTCATCTGGGTTATCCAGTAGGGATTGTCTGCAAGGTATCTCCAGTAGGGCAACATCTATTTCTCACAATGTGAAACCTGTATTGCTTCCTGTTTTTCTATGTTGGGAGTACTTAAAACCTCCCGCATTCTTTTGAGTACTGCTCTAAATTTTCGACCGCCACCGCTCTCGCGAGCTGGTCGGATTCCGTTTTTAGTCTTAGGGATGTGGACCAAGTTGAGCTTGTCGAACATTTGGATCGCGCTTTTCTCCTTAGCCAAGTATTTGGCCAATAGAGGGTTGTATACTTCGAAATTTCCATTGATCTGGTTGATGACTAGTTTTGAGTCACTGTAAATGGTCAAACGCTTAGCTGTGCACTCTTTGGTTAGTCGTAATGTAGCCAGCAGGGTTTCATACTCAGTAACATTATTGGTGGCCGAAAAATCGAGTTTCAGTGAGTACTTCACCTCAAACCTGACCGGGGTCCTTAGGACCACGCCGGCCCGTTGCCTAAGTTAGTAGACGAGTTGTCCATGTTGAGGACCTAATCCGACGCTTTAGAATGATGATCCGCGTCGTTAGCACAGTGTGCACCGATGATTGGGGTCGTTGTTTCAATGATGAAGACAATTAGTGTTTGTCCTTTAATGGTTGGTCTAAGCCGAAACTCGATGTCAAACTCTTCCAACTCAATGGCCCACTTAACTAGTCATCCCGAGATATCAGGGTTTCAAAGGATGCTCTTCAATAGCTGGTAGGTCAGGATGGCTGTACGATAAGTCTCGAAATATGGCCTCAACTTTCTAGCTAAGAAGACAAGCACCAAAGCAAACCTTTCGGCGTGTAGGTAGCGAGTCTCAACGCTGGTTAACGTCTTGCTCATGTAGTAGATCAGCTGCTGCATGTCAGAATCTTTGCGTATCAAGACTGAGCTAAGAGCCGCCTCTAATATTGCCAGGTAAAAATATAGTTCCTCTCCTTCCCTCGGTAACATCAACAGTGGTAGATTAGCCAGGTACTGTTTCAATTCGTTGAAGGCGGCTTGGCACTCTACTGTCCACTGGAATTCATTCGCTTTCGTCTTCTTCAAAGCCTTGAAGAAGGGGAGGTACTTGCCAATGAATTTAGCCAAGAAGCAGGACAGCATTGACAGTCTCCATGTCAACCTCTGGACATCTTTGACACACCGTGGTGGAGTCATGTCTGTGAGGGCCTTGATCTTCTTTGGGTTTACCTCAATCTCTCACTAAGAGATGATGAAACCCAAAAATTTACCAGAAGATATCCCGAAGGCACACTTCGATGGATTCAATTTCAATTGGTGTGCACAGAGTACCTCGAAAGCTTCATACAGATCGCGAATATGGTCATTGGTGGCCTTACTCTTGACGAGCAGGTCATCTACGTACACCTCCATATTGCGGCCTATTTGTTTCTTGAATATTTTATTCACGAGCCTCTGGTAAGTTGTGCTTGCATTTTTCAGACCGAAAGTCATGACTTTGTAGTAGTAAGTGTCGTAATCGGTTATTAATGAGGTGTGATCCTCATCCTCTGGGCTCATCTGGATCTGGCTGTAACTTGAATACATGTCCATAAAAATCAGTAGCTTGTGACTAGAAGTGAAGTCCACCAGCAAGTCGATCATGGACAATGGGAAGCTATCCTTCGGGTAGGCTTTGTTGACATCGATAAAGTTGACGCACATTTACCAATTTTTTTTACTCTTCTTAACTAGGATAATATTGGAGAGCCAATTTGGGTACTGGACTTTTTGGATGAACCCAACGTTCAACAGCTTTTCACCTCCTCCCTGATGGCTACAGGCTTTTTAACGAGATGGTTCCTCCGCTTCTACTTGATGGGCTTGCGGTCGAAATCGAAACCCAACTTGTGAACCATTACTTCGATCAAAATCCCAGGCATGTCGGCGGGTGTCCATGCGAAGACGTCCGCGTTCTGCCTCAAGTAGTTGATCAGTTTGTCACACAGGGGTTGGCGAGTGAGCCCCCTATCTGTACGCACTTTTTCGGATCATCAAAATTCAGAGGTACGGGGTTAATGATTTCGCCGGACTACGCCTGCTGTAGGGTTGCCTTATCTTGGTGGTCCAACTCTTCTACTTGCCTCTCGATGTCGCTCGGTGCTATCTACGACACGTAGTATGTCCGTCTGATTATTTGGTCACCTAACACTTCGCCAATATTTAATGCTGTTGAAAATTTTATTTTTAAGGGTTATATTGAAATGAAGGCTCTGAACGCGGCACGGTGACCTCTGACTTATTGTCATTTGGACGGCTACTAGCTCATTATCTAGCCCATATAGCGGTCCTTCGGCCGATTTGAGTTGATTCTTTTTAAATTCTGACTTAAAAATGCATCAAGGTAGAGTAAATCTCTTGAACTTTTATTATCAACGAAAATTCGTTTCAGTTGGTAGTAAAGAGTACCATCCGAAACGAGTGCAGATACAATTAGGGGATCAGAATAGGAAAAATTACATGTGTCATATCATTATCACTAAAACTAATGACATTTTTCCCCACCCTCTACTTCTTACGCTTATCCAACTTCTCCTGGTGACCAATTGGGAGCGCTTTGGTAGGTTTGGTGGTTACTATGTTGACCACCCCGGCGGCTACCCTATTCCGTGGTTGAGGTTGATTTGGCCTGTCACTGCTGGAGGTTCCAGAGCTTTGCCCAGGGTTCCTCAGGAACTTTGTGTGGTGGTTATGGCGGATCAGCTCTTCAATCTCCCATTGCAGCATCTGATAGTCTTCTGTGTTGTGTCCCGGAGATTGATAAAAATCATAATATTTTGATGGATCCCCTCCTCCGGGTTCTTCATTGGTTTTAGCCACTTCATGAATTTTTCTTCTCATATTTGCATTAGGACGTTGGCACAAGTGTTGTTCAGTGGAGTCAGGTGTATGGGCATGTGCTCCTTTCGTACCGACAATTCGGCTCTGGTCAGCTGCCTCTGGGGGTCGTTGCTGCCTCCATTTTTTCTCTTTCCCTCCGTTGGGAAAGAGCGAGACTGGTCAATCCATTCCAAACACTTCGCCTTGTTGGTTTCTTCAGCGGCCACATAGGCCCGGGTAATAGACTCTGCCTCCCTGAAGGTCTACGAGTTTTTGTGGACTTGGTGCCTGAAGAAGTCATCCGATCCTAACACGGAAATGAAGCTACTAAGTTTCACTTCTTTGGTGAGTTTGGGTATTCTCCGAGCTTCAACCGTGAACTGGTCTAGGAATTTTCTCGAGTTCTCGCTTGGCTTCTGCTTTACGTGGGCAAGATGCCATGGCTGCTTCTCCTCGCGGTGACTTGAAGTGTACGGGGCTAGGAAACTGTCCGCGAAGTCCAAGAAGCTTCAGATTGAATTTACTGGGAGTTGATAAAACCAGATCCTAGCGTCTCCTTTTAGAGTAAGAGGGAAAAACTGGCACATAGATGCCTCCACAAGGCCTTAGAAGCTTAATATAGTGCGGAAGTGATCTAGGTGATCAATTGGATCGGTCCCATCGTAAGGTTCCAGCGCTAGCATCTTGAACTTTGGCAGCAACGGTTGGATTTGAATCTCCATGGTGAATGGAGATTTCTTCAAATCGGTCGCATGTTTATATTTTTCCTTGAACATGTGGTTCCAAATCTTCTAAACTTTCTCCTCCACTCGAGAGGAGGTTGCAGATTTTTTAGAATTTAGGTAGGTCCTCAACTCTATTCTCTCTGTGGTGTACCGGGGAGCCGGTTGGCTACTACCGCTTATGGATCGGATGATGCGAGAGGCTTCCTCCTACATGAGAGGCCTTTGCTTATCCCAAGAATATCTGAGATTTCTTCTTTCAAGACTCTCATCAAGACTCACACGGTCTACGCGCCCCTTCAGCCTCGAATGGCTCTGGGTGTTAGACGCCACTAGGATGTGAGATTTGCCAGGCCTTGGGGTCTTCTTAGTCAGCTTCTTCTTCCTCTGCCTCCCCGCCTTGAGGCTGGCGTGTGAGCCAATAAGGATTGAGACCCCTGCTTCTTTTTGTCCTGGCCATACAGAGCATTTGGAGCATTTGCGACATCTTGTTCATCTGCTCATCCATGGCCAGGAAGATTGGAGCAGGTTATTCTCCGACCCGACTACCAGTGGAGTGGTCGTGGCTGGAGGAGGTAAATTTTTTAGCATAAACGCTAGCTTGTACCGTTGTGTTAACCATATTGTCAGATGATGCAAATTAAGTAGAAGAAGTTGGTCGGCTTTTCATTAGCATTCCCACAGATGGCTCCAATGATGCATCATGGATCTAAATTTTGAACGAATTTGGGTCAAACTAGTTCTTCAGATTCCGATCATCGTCCTTCCTGCTTGGGACCCTACACACCACAACTACAAATGAGAAATCATGTAACGATGGGAGGTTATCCGACCATAAACATTCCAAAACTTAAGTCAGTAAATGACCTTCTGAGAATAAGAAAGTAAATGCAGAGAATGCAAAGATGAATATCAGGTGTGGGATTTGAGAATGATAGTCGAAGGTGCACTTGTGAAGAGTGGCTTGGTCATGGATGCTCGTTGAGAGAAGTATCTCTAAGTACCGAGTTCATAAGGAACTAGTAATAGAGAGAGAGAGTAGAGTGTTGAGACACTTGAGAGCTTAAAGAGCTTTTATTATTTTGAGTGTATAAGAGAGTGTACTTATGGAGTGAGACTCCATGACATTTTATAACCGTGGACCTTCGTTACCTTCCTATGTTAGCAAGGTAGGATGCCCACCCTTTGTGGAGATTATTACCTTCCCCAATATAGGCGCGGGCGCTATTCTGAGCTGCAATGGTCAGGAAGGAGAATTCCTTCCTTCTATGGAGATACCACACGCAGTGATTATTGAGGCTTCATTTGAGGATCACACGTTGATTTGTGAGCCTTCCCTCTGGGGTGTATTCTGATTTTGGAAGATTTTCGTTATAAAAGAGATAACCATTCTTGGAGATGTAGAAAATTAAGACATACGACCATTGAGGCTTGAGAAGGTGCGCGTGGGCCGATTTTAATCTAAGCTGTGTTTATTTTAGACCATGCTCGGCCTAGTTGGGGAGCTCTTCCGGTTAACGGTAGTATTGACCGTCCCAGTGACAAATGGGCCGTCATAGATTCTAGGTCACTTACCCCTTTTGGGCCGGTCACTTACCCCTTTCGGGCCAGCCACTACTGATGTCCTCATAAAATATATTT
>JAODPA010100227.1:0-21446 GCA_025585075.1 Nepenthes mirabilis | reverse complement strand
ATATATTAAATTAAATAAATAATTTTTTAGACAAATAAGCCTAATACTACAGAATGTGTAAACTGTCCAAACTAAATTATCCAATATATTGACCGTTTGTGTAATTTGTCTCGGCTTAATTTGGTTTGATAAAATTTCACTTTGCAATATATGATTTGGTTACAAAATAACAGCTAATCTATACAAAATCGAACCATGTTCCGGAAACAAGGGCCTTCATCAAGGGAAGAAACATCACTAACAGTATTAACATTGTCTAGAGTACACTACATACGTAAAAATAAAAGAATATGATTCTCAAATTGAATATGGACAGCACATATGAAAGGGAACTCTCTAGATTAAAAATCTATTTTATTTTCAAGTTATTTGTGAAGTTAGGTTTTTCAAACAACTAAAACAAATGAATTCAAAGATGCATTTCAGAACCATAGATTGTTACCCTTAAACATGGCAGGCCCGTAAGCTTCTTCAAAAGCTGCAAGGGGATATATCTATAAATAACTTGTCCCCTTATCTGTATCTACTAATTCCTTCTCTCTATCTTCATCCCTACTACCTTAATCTCCGTCGCGCTAGTAGCAACATTAAATGTAATTCGGATGCATCTTAGATAGTATAAACATTGAAGATGTCCCTTAAACTTCCAACTAAGTCATAGCCGTGCCATAGAACAATACCAAAAGCTTCAATGAGCATGCTTGGACCGCTCATGTGGGTCGGGTCTCTTGAATTATTGATTGTGGGAAGCAGAACTACATCATGTGCTCAGGACAAGAGCAAGTACTGTCACCTCTAATAGAGTGTTGGGCTAGAGTTACTAGTCGATCGGTGAAACCGGGTGGACAAAGATGATAGCCACACAAACACGTGATAAAGAAATATGAGAGAATAGTAACACACACAATTTTATGTAAATTTTTTTTTTTTAAATAAGAAAAAAAATTACGGGATACTTAATCCACAAATAATTTCACTATATAAATTTAGTTACAAAAACTCTCGGCTACATAAGCCAGTGGAGAGTTGAGAACATAACAAGAGTAAAATACAAAAGTAAAAATGACTACTTGTGTTCTATTTTCGTTTTTCTCTTTCTCACTTTGCTGCTCACTTGCTGCTCTCCACATACACAATTCAGCACATACTTATATATATATATACATGTGCTTCGGGCGACCACTTACTTCTACAAGGTGGTAGTGTACACTGCAAAATCTGTCACCAACTCTACAGGAAACTTTTCTACTATGAGTAATTGACCTGCTCTACGAATCAATTACTAGTTCTAAAAGTCAACTTTCATTTTTTACAAAGTTTGCTATTTATGTAGACTTTATAGGTCAGCATTTTTCAGACAGGCTGTTCTTTGTTGACCTTCCTTATGATTTTATCAATTGGCAAGTTTTCACTCCTCTGACTTTATAAAGCCCTCTAGAAGTTCCACTCAGGATTTCTCTCCATTCCAGCAAAGTGAACACTACTCCAGCCTACTTCTATTTTGGCCAAGTAAAATCACTCTAACCTTGTGTACCACTCTGAAATTCTACTCCGAAAATTTCATTTTAGAATTCCAACCTGATAATACTTTCCACATGGGAGTAACCTAAAATCCCAACTTAGAGATCAAGCCATGACACAAAGAAGTCATTGCTCTCCAGAGGGTAGCTAAATACCTCATCAATCAAGGAAGACACGCCCAATTTATCACGACGTCTCACATACATAAATAATAATAATCCCAAGTAGTGACGTTTCACTAAACATTTATAATCAATAATTGATATAACGTGGTCTTAGGATACTATCATTCAACATTCAAAGAAGTGTAGATATACGACAACTGTTTTCGGACAAATTATCTTCACACAAACTTTGGAATTACAACAAAATACATGCTAGTTCATTGACTAGAAATTAGAATTTAATATTTTCTAACGATAATCTCTGCCCAAAATGTCATCCTACCTTCACCATGTACGAGCCAAGTCGATTAATCTGAAGTGTGGTGAAATATAAAGCGAGTCAAAAACTCAGTATTAAATATTATGAAGAAGACTCAACCATAATAGGTTAAATAAAGCTTATACAAAATCACATAATTTGAACCAATGACCATTAATTATATATATTAACTATATTATATAAAAGGTTGGTATGTCTATACATGATAACCTATAAGCACAATCATATATCAATAATATAACCCATAAGTAGGTCTTTTCAAATGTTCACAAGCAAAAATAAAAGTGACATGTCACAAATTATTCAAATTCATTAATTTTTTAACTTCTATGATTCAAACCTAACAATAAAAAATCTCTACAAAAAGAATATTTCTATTACATAGAAAACTAAACTTCATATTATGGAAGGCAACAACATAGAGATCATCACAAATTCAAGAATGACAAATACACGGATGGATAGTTCAAATAAAATCTCAAAATTTTAATAGAAGCGATTAAAATGCACCAAGAACTACTAATAAAGCAAATGAAGGAAGCGTTTATAGATTAAGATTTTTTTTTTCACTTTGATGCACAAATAGATACAATTGTAGCAATATGTACTTGCTACTTACCAAAAAAAAAAAAAAAACTCACTATACTGATTTGCAAAATAAAAACTTCAAATGTTCCTTTTCCAAACAAACACTTGAGCAATTCTCTCCTCTTTCTTTTTCTCTTTCCCTCCTTTCTCCTTCTCATTCTCTCTCATTTGCTTTATCAAGTCTCAGCACAAATAAAATAAGGCAAGGCCTAGGGCTTCTAATAGTATTATCCTAAACAAAGCTTAGCAACCTATTTTAATGACGTGTCACTAAAGGCTGAATCCGCCTTAAATAAACCTTATTTTCAATGTAAAGTTGTCATTTGCTGATCAGTCGTGGCAAAACCAAATTAAAACAATCATGTAAAATTAGAAGTATGAGTCACATTTAAGTAATAATAGCATGGGCCTCATACAAAACTGCTATATTACTCTCTCTTGAGCGAAAATCAAACACTAGGTATTAGTGAAAAATCGAATAACAAAGCCTATGTTCCTTCTGTTTTAAGGAGACTCAGACGTCCCCATCAAATGGGCCACTCTACAAATGTCCCATTGGAAAGAAACCTTGAATGCTACATTCTAGAAGTGCCTAGTTTGAACTTGTCTAAACTTGCCTCAAGTAGGAGCTCTTGGGTAATGCTCTGATCACCTTGGGACTAATTTCGTGCAGGCCAAGCTTGAGATAAATCCTGCCTGGCATTTCATAATAGAAAAAACGACAGCTAACACCTTTTAAAAATATACTCAACAGAAATCACCTCAAATTTCCAGCATAGAGGCCAACAATACTACTTGGACACAAATTATACTCATATACAAATATAAATTACCCATAATTAATACTTAAGTGTCATAAATCAAAAGCCGAGCATCAGTTCCTAAAGATGAAGGGCCCATATAAATAAAAGGTCACAATTTTACTGTCTCATTTAAGGGCAGAAAACAAATATAGGCCGGAGGCTCAGTCGAAGATGTCCTGGCAACTGAGCCACACTGCAATTAGGTCATGACATGAGTCGTCAATATAATCTCCATTTGACGAGCGTCCAAGCCCCAGGTTCCAAGATTGTTGTCAAAGAAAAGGAATATAAAGCAAAACACCATTTTATCTATAAACGAGGATCTATCTCATGTAATATTTTTCAACTCTAGCCGACTAGTTGTAACAAGGAGGGTGATGGCTATGCTCCAAAAAGAGTCCTTATTGATGATGCAAATTTTAGAAATACTATTTAACTTAAAGCGTATAGGAAACTTGGGCTAACCAAAGCTAATCAATAGTCTGATGGCAAGCTATATAGGCCTAATAATGAACTGTCTGCATCAAAGCTCACAGTAGAGCACACCTCTCTAGAAGATGGAATATTACAGGAATTTTCTCACTACCCCACTACAATGATTGGAGCCTTTCATTCTTGAACAATTAAACCTAAAAGAGACCATATCTCACGCCCTAGTATTACCTGGTTGTCCTAGGTGATTTTAGCATCGGAACCAGTCCTAAGATGTCCATCCAGATCATAACCTTCATGGTAGTCGACCTGCATTCTACAGTGCAATCTTAGGCAATCTGAACTAGTTGCCTTCAAAGCAATAAATTCAATCCGATACTTGAAGATGCAGTTCTCTAATCCAAGCGGAGTCAAAGGTATAGGGTGACCAAGAGATGGTTCAAAGATTCTTTCTTGCCCAGATCTGAGGCCCAAAGTAGCCTTCCTAACTGCAAACTTGGACAATCGAGACAAACATCTAAAGTTGACGCAACAATTGGAGGATGTAGAAAGGATCTCCTCAAGCACCAGTAATCTAGAAAATAATTAAGATTGGAACGACAACAACAACAAAAGGTGTGGAAAGGCTTGGTTGACTCCCTCAAGGCCATCCGGGATGTTTTTTGCTTGAACTGTCACTGACATGACTGGAATTTCCTTAGAGATCATTGCCCATAAGCTGAATATCCAGTTGGGCTATGAACTAGTTCAGCAGAAGAGCAGTCACTTTGTTGACAAATACAAAGCAAGTAATGAAGAAGTTAATAGGATTATGGAAACTCGTTTTGTTTGAGAGGTTCACTACTCTAATTGGTTAACTGACGTGATGCAAGTGAAAAAGCAAACAGAAAATGGATAATGTGTATCAACTTCACCAACTTAAACAAGGCATGCCAAAAAGAAAACCTCCCACTTCCTCTGAATATATTAGGTGGTTGACACCACTTCACGACACCAATTTCTAAGCTTCATTGATGTTTACACTAGCAACAACCAAATCAGAATGGCTTTGATAGACAAAGACCACACAGCTTTCATGACCAACCTGGTGCTTTGCAGCAAAAAGGTTATGCCCTTCGACTTGGAAATGGCAGGAACTCTGAATGGCAGGTTAATTAACAGCATTTAAAAAGCAAAACAAATGAATATTGAATTATATGTGGATGACATATCAGTCAACAGCATACAAGCTTTAGATCACCGACCAATCTATCCAAGAAATTAGGAAGCCTACTTGAGTATGGTATGAAGCTAACCCATACTAAATGTATTTGCGGGGTAACATGTGGCAAATTTCTAGGCTTTGCTGTATCCTTGCTGGTATAGTGCCAACCTAGAAAAGATCATTGCCTTACTTGGGATGGAGGCGTAGATGACTATCAAGGATAGGCCAACGTCCTCTCTTAACTAGACAAGTGAAGGAGGATGACCTGTACTTTCATATAGCTTAATTAGAAACGACCCTTAATTAGAAAAGAACCAAAAGTGGTTCTACTATGTCAGTTTAGTCTGCACCAACCTAGATCTTTGTATATGTTAGTAGAAAAAAATATTGCATTGGCTTTGGTGTACGCCACATGAAATTAAAGCTTTACTTTCTGGCTCCTAAGGTGATTGTCTAAACCAGCCAACCCCTAGTACAAATCTTGCAAAAACCCAAGCTTGATTTATACACTTGGGATTTGACCAATGGGAACTATCCTACATGCTAAGATTAGAGAATACCCAAACAGGTATCCTGTCAATGTTTGCAGGCATGAGTTTGACAAACCAGGTGAATTGTTGGCTAATAGAATTACTCAAGTATCCCAGCATATCAGAATCAAAAGTGGTCTTCCAAGTTGTGATAGGGCTTACTTGGATGGATCCCATCGTTGAATACCTCCAGTTTGACAAATTACCTCCGAATCTGATAGAAGCCAAGAGGGTGAACAAGATTGTCGGAACTAGGGTATTCTAAAAGTGGAAGTCTAATCCATACATGAGGTGTCTAACAGCAACTGTAACCTACTTTGCACTCAAAAGTGCACGAAGGGTTATGTGGATCCCATACAGGGGAAAGAACCTAGTAAGTTACGGTTAATACAGGCTAAAAATGAAGATTCAAGTCCTTGAATTCCCCAAGAAATGTCCTTACTGCAAGATTCACATCAATATTCGTAGGCAACTAGAAATAAAGATGATTGCCTCCAATGTGGCTTTTCATACAATGGGAGTTGGACATACGTGGGCCCTCCCAATCACATTAGGACGAAGGAAATTGACCCGGGTGGGAATCAACTAATTTACCAAGTGAATAGAGGAAATTTCCTTGCCAAAATCACTGAGGCAAACACCCTTAATTTCGTCAGATTGCACATAGTGTGTCACTTCAAGATTCTAAAGGTCATCATTATCAACAATGTAAACCAGATTAACAAGAAAAAATTCACCACCTATTGCACTTATCTTGGGATCAGGTGAGCACATAACTTGATCTCCTATCTATAAGCCATCACACAAGCTGAGATAACAAACTGAATGATCCTCGGCAAACTCTGGACAAGGATGGATATAACAGCAAGAGCTTAGATGGATAACCTACCTAAGGTCCTGTTGAAATACACCACAAGAAGAACTAGTAAGACACCCTACAGTTGGCTTTTCATCATAAAGGCCATTATACTGGTGGAGCTAAGGGATTTCAGTCCACGGGTCACTCCTACAACCCTTAAGAGAATGACTAGCTATCGAAGAAAACCCTGATCTCCTAGCGGAGATCATAGATATGATGCTGATTAGAGTTCAAACCCACTACAAAAGAATCACAAACTACTATTGACGAGTGACGACTAGAGCTTTTGATGTCATATAACCGGTTCTCCAAAGGAAAAATGCAACGAGAAAGTTAGTCCACTAAAATAAGTTGCCTACAACATGAGAAGGTCCTTTTATCATGATAGGAGTCAAATGAGACATGATGTACAAGCTTGAACTGAAACTAGAAAGCTAGTTCCATGGTAATGGAACACCTTACCCTTAAAATTACTGCCAGTAATGTAAATTCTTCTTATGGATTTGTTAAATGGAAGTGTGATGGTCTGCATGACCAACTTGGATTACTTTTTATTGCATACATTACACTGTATAAAAATTGTTGTGGTTTTTTGAGATAACTTTCAAGATTTCCTAAATCAAAAAATCAGGTGATCAGCGACCTGTTTTTTAGAGGAACAAAATTTATGTGCAGTGTGATGGTCTGCATGATAAGTTATTAGTTGAACATTCTTCTTGGGTGCAAACTGGTCTGGCAGAAGCGCCACGGCTATTCCCTTGAGAGATTGCAAGTTGAAAAGGAGGAAGCCAAGAACCTAATTAGCACGGGCATTATTTGGGAGGTGCAAAATACCCAGCGTGGTTGTCCAACTTGGCGATGGTAAAAAAAGGTTAGTGTGAGTTGGAAGATGTGCATCGATTTTACCGGCGTGAATAAGTCATGCCCAAAACACAGTTTTCCTTTGCCATAAATTGGCCAACTTATGGATTTAACCTCTGTGCACCAACTGCTAAACATCATGGATGCATACTTTGGCTATAAAATAATCCAAATGGAACCATTTGATGAAGAACGAACTGCCTTTATGACCAACCATGGCCTGTACTATTACAAAGTCATGCCATTTGGTATAAAAAATCCAAGTCTGGCCTACCATCGGCTCATCAATAAGGTATTCATGGAGCAAATACGACACAACATGGAGGTACAAGTCAATGATATATGTTCATGAAATGCACCATTCAGGACCACCATGTGTGGGAGAAGTATAGGGAGATCAGTCTACAGTTAGGCGTTGCTTCCTAACATAGCTTAAGGGCCCTAAATTCACCCTGCTTATTAATGGCCTTGATATGCTTTTTTTTTTGGTAAGTAATATTGTATATTGATGTGTCAAAAAAATATAAGATCTTGTTCTATCACCAAGTCTTACTATCCACTTGGGGTTAGAACAATATAACTAGGGCATCCCCTGAGTTTCCAAACAGAGATGTGGTAATCAATTGCAAAACAAAACATTACATATAGTAACAAAGAAAGGAATCCCATTCTTAATCAAACTCTTACATCCTTAAATTCAAATTCCAGGAAACTGTGATGGATTTGCAACTGCTATTTCTTCCTATAATAGTCAATTCTAGCTTGCGTTGAATCGTGTCTGTGACTTGGTTAACCAGCTTGGTCTCATCTCTTGGGCATAAATTCTGGAACTTCCTATGGTTTCGCTCTCACCAGATGAAAAAACTGAGGCTGCTAGGGTCAGGCGAAAGGATTGGGCTTTGATATTTGATTCTTTCCATTTTCAGGCTGCCCATTTAATATTAGAGTGCCAATCCCTATACGGCCAGTGAAGCCCTGCACGACGACTCAACTTCTCCCAGATTCCGTTGGATACTGGGCATTCAAAAAAAAGATGGCTATGATTTTCCTCTTCATTGTTGCATAAAACACATATATTAGATTGATTGGTGGAGCTAATAATCCGATCCATAGTGCTTAATCTTCTCCGAATAGCCAGCCAAAGAATGAATGCATGAGTAGGAATGTGATGTGGACCCCATACGAGAGAGGCCCAAACCTTTGTCTTGAATTCCACGAAAAAATCTGTAGGTAGATCTGGCTGATAAAATCCCATTGGGGCTCTTACTCCATTTTATTACGTCCTTCCTAGCTGGATCATGATTATATTTTAGCATAGTTTCCGCGATACTAACCACATCCATGTCATAAGAATTGGGTCAATTCCAAGCTCTATGACGAATGATATTGGAGACCTTTGCATCCCTAGGAAGTCCAGTGACAGTCATTATTCTCTCCGTGAATCTATCACAAATGGGGCCCATCGGATGCCAATTATCTAGCCATAGAAATCTATTAGTACCGTCACCAATAATGTAACAAAGTCTAGGTCAAAGTTCGGGTCTCAACTTCGTTATTTTCTTCCATTTGCGGGACTTTGATGGTCCATATACATCGGTCTTTAACTTTGTTGATGTGTATCCAAGTTGCCCATATAGACTTAGGGTCTTTGATGATAATTCTCCAAAATAGGTGACTAATAAGTTCATTGTTTGAAACTAGGAGATTTCTAGTACCCAGCCCCCTTTCGATTTTAGGCTGGCACACCTCCTCCCAAGCTACCTTTGCCGTAGTCCTTCCGTTGATAGAGCCGTTTCATAAAAACCGCTGGATGTTGGATTCAATAGTCTTCAACACAGATTTGGGAAGGATAAAAACAGAAGCCCAATAGTATAGAGGAAATCAGCTCAAGTTTGCCCCCAAATGATAACCATCTGTTCATCCAAGTGGACAAACGCTTCACTACCCTATCGATTAACGGTTTGCAATCTGCCACTGAAAGCCAAGTAGTGATAAGCGGAAATCCTAAATATCTCACCGGCAACTTGCCCATGATATTTGCAGATATCTCACCGTTATCTGCAAAGGATAACGGTTTGCAATCCAACTTAAATCCCATGATATCTTTTATCTCCTGAATAAGGGACTCTTCTATGGAACAAGTGAAAATCTCACTCCTGTCTTTGTTTGCTATCAGCCCCGAAAGCGCTCTAAATTCTTCAAGGCATCCTTGGAGCAGTCTAACAGAGGTGGCTTCCACTTTGGTAAAGAGGAGAAGGTCGTCAGCAAATGCTAACATCACGATGTGGGTGGGCTTACATTTTCAATGGTATTGGAAGTCCTGGTTTTACCAAGCCTTTATTTCAATAATTCCATTGAGAGCCTCCATGGCAAGGACAAACAAGTATGGTGATAACAGATCACCCTGTCACAGGCCCTTCGCTCCCTTAAAGAAACCCACATATTCACCATTGATGTTGATGGAGAAGGATGTAGTCGTGATGCATTGTTAAATCCACTTTACCATCTGATGTGGGAAACCCATCATCTCTAGCACCACGATAATGAAGTTATACTGAATAGAATCATATGCTTTCATGAGATCTACCTTCAAAGCACAACTAGGAATGCCTTTGCCTGTGTGATATTTGTGGAGTAGCTCCTGAGCTAATAGGATATTGTCACCAATTTGCTTTCCAACCATGAAAGCTATTTGGCAGCGGTCTACCAGGAACGGAAGGGTAGGTTTGAGGCGGCTGGCAATAATTTTCGAAATGGCTTTGTAGATGACGTTGTAGCATGATATAGGCCTATAGTCATTTACCTTTGAAGGAGAACCCACCTTTGATATTAAGCTGATGATAATAGTATTAACCTGCTTTAAGAGCTTTCCGTGGATAAAGAAATCCCGGACCGCTTTAATTACCAAAGGACCTACAACATGTCATGATGCTTTGAAGAATTTAGAGGAGAAACCATTTAGATCAAGTGCTTTATTATCATCAATGGAAAAGATAGCTTGTTGGATTTCTTCATCACTTACCGGGATACATAGAAACTCGCTGATGGAGCTTATAATTGTACGTAGAATGAAAGGATGGAGCCTGCTTTTGTCAAGAGAGTCAGAAACACACCCTGTACCCAGTACACTCCAGAAGTGATCGACAATCAAATCCTTTACTTCTATTCTAGTCGTGGAAGACCCATCCTCTTTAACCTGTGAGAGAATCCTGTTAAGGTTGCAGTTTCTATTTACGGATTGGAAGAAAAATTTAGTACATTTGTCTCAATCCTTAAGCCATTTTAGTTTTGCTTTTTACTGGAGGAGTTCTATCTCTCGGGCCATTGCTTAAAAGTAGGCAGATTTGCATTTCCTTTCCTCCTCTTCATATCCCTCGTTGCTAGGACCTTGTGCATGAGCTATCTGGATTTCCCCCAAAATCTTACGCGTCCGGGCAACCTCCTTATAGACATCTCGATTATGGTTGTTTAGCTGCTTAAGGAGTCTTTTAGCATTTTTCAATCTAGCTAGGAGTTAGAACATTAGATAAAATTATTAATCTAGCATTTTTTAATCTAGCCTTCCTCTTGCCATGCCTCACTACCTGGATAAAATTCTCATACTTAGTGAGGAAAATTATTAAAACGAAATTTACCTTTCCTCCCCTCCTTCATTTCCTTTGAATGTAAAATACATGGGGAGTGATCTGAGAAACGCACCGCCTCATCTTTCCCATCATTCCATGTATAAAATATGCCATCCTGGCTCACATCAACTAAATCACAATCTATAAGACACGAGTTCAAATCCAATAAGCTCCTTATTCCTCCAATCCTTCTGACGGTGACCTTATAGCATTAAAATCACCCAAAGTAGCCCACGCCAAATCTCGGACCTGGTGACTTTTTTCTCGAAGACTATTCCGCAGAGCACGGCACTTGATATCAGAGTTTGCCCTACAAACAAAGGAAATAATACAAAGCTTTTTAACTGACTTGAAGTAAACTTTACAGTGAACAAGCTAATTCTCTTTAGAAACAACATCGACATCCACTAAATCAAGATCCCAACCTATCCAAATACACCCGATAGAAGAATCAGAATAGTTTATAGTCCAATGCCATCGAGGCATTAAATTTTGAGCAATTTGCAAAGCATTGTTTTCACGAACCTTGGTTTCAACCAGCCTTACAATATTACACCTAGAAAAAATAATAAATTGATGAACTTCATGAGCTTTAATCTTACCATTCATCCCACGAACATTCCAGTAAGCGATATTGACCATGAAGCTTAGAAGGAGGGGAAGATGAACTTTTAGGCCCCTTTGATTTCTTGAGAATAGAATTCAATAGCTTAGTTTGACTCTGGAGCTTCCGAATATTATCTGGATAAGAAACTGGAGCTGCACTACTAATGACTATAGCCACATTGGAAGAAGAACTCCTGCCAATGGACAAGTCTTGGCTGAAGCCCTTATTAAAGCTGCCGGGTCTGCCTTCTCTTCCATCAGAGTCACTACAGGCAGCAGCAATAGGCGGAGCTAGACATGGGAACTCAATGACATTTTCTGAGGGCTTAATTTGCATCTGATCTGAGTTAAGAACAGGTTCAGGGATCACTAGGGGGGTGGCTTCAGAGTTGATGCTCACACTGCTGAGGATCAAGGCCCATAGCCAATAGGAGGCCCCCATCTGCAGTCCCCGAACTGATGTTCCCACAAGGAGGAAAATCATGAAGAGCTAGAACCTGCCTTCCATAGGAAGTTTGAATAGACCGTGCGTCTTTAAGCTACATGACAGCAACTTCCCTTTCAGATGGTTCTTCATTAGAGCATGGATCAAAAGAGGATACAAGAGAACCCGATCCTCCTATATCTAACTTCTCTGCTCTCACTTCTTCCACACTTGAAGATATCGACAAAAGAGACCCCTGCTCAGTATCTGTTACCAGCTATTCCCTTGCATAAGTGGCAACTGAATTTTCCTTCGGTGAGGCAATTTCATCACGATATTAGAGGACCTAAAATAAATTGGAGGTGAGAACCACAGGATCATCTTTCTTCTTGCCCTGCTGAGTAACAATTGGCTTCTTCCCATTAGAATTTGGTTGATCCAGGATGGAGGGGGGACTGGCAGAACCTAACCCGTAGGCCTGTACATCATCTTCGGCTTGCAATGAGCTACACTATGGCCAATATTCCGGCATCTAACACATCTCGAAGGTTTCCATTGATAGTCCACCTCCACGTCAACAAACGTAGCCAACCCTGCATCAGGATTCTTTTCAGTATTCAAACTGATTTTAGTAGGAAGTGCATCATCAACTCCCACTTCTATACAAACACGGCAAATTGCATTCGATCCATTTTTACCGCATTAGTGTCTAGCTGAAGTGGTTTTCTAACTGCACTAGCAATCCAGCTGAGTCTTAAATTGGTCGAATATTCTACATGCACATTAAGCAAGGTAATCCAAACTGAAAAGGTTTTATACTCATCTTTTGACGTGAGCATTCCTAGTTTCCATCTTTTGAGGAATAGGGATTTTTTCCCAAATGCCCAAGGACCGTTAGCCAAACAGAATTCTATTTGGGCATTAGATGCCAACCGGAAGAAGAAAAATTCATCATCATTACCTGCTACATGACAAATACCAAAACGAGCCCTAATTTTTCGCGCGATGAAATTAACAGTTTGATAGTGTAATGGTTTATTATAGAAATATTCAACCAAAATAACCCCCACTATCCATACTCTACTTAATAACATAAGAGTGGGGTAATAGTGACCATATCACCTTCACCTAACTGCAGAGGAAAAAATTTAAGCTGAATACTGGGATTAACTCCCATGTTCAGAACAATCGCAGCCCAAGAAGACCGAGAATTGGTCTGCACCTCTCCTAACTTCAATCGAGAGGGATTGGAATCATGCGAAGAAAGCACGTTTACAATCAAAGAAGCATCCTGCCGCTTGGAAGAATCAGCAACAGGAGCAAATAAGACCCCATCAGAATGGGAGTCACTGGAAGGATCAGATTTAATCCCCGAAGAAGAACCAAGAGGCAAGCACGCATTCAATTTTTAACCTCCTCAATCATATGGAGTTTATCAACTAAATAATTTCTACACTAATGTTTAACAGGCTTATATCCCAATTTATATTAAGTTTGTGCATCATTAAATCTACCAAAATTCCGAGCATGTCCATTGGAGTCTAGGCAAATACATCATGATTGGCCCGTAGATATGCTTTGAGCTCTTCTTTGGACTTCGCATGTAAGTTCACGCCTATTCGGATGAACTTGTCCGACTCACTAGAATCCAATGGTATCTTTACTATTTCCTTGCCATGGCTTCCGTTTTGGAAGTTTATTTCATCATCATATCAAGGTCATCATAGTGAGATTGAGAGGCAGATAAACCGTAGCTAGAGAGAGAAGCTCTCCTTTCTAGAATTCGCGTCATTGGTGAAGCTAGGGTTTCATTTCCCGTTCGTGCCTACGGTGGTGCCAACCATGGCCGGCCTCTTGGGGGTGCCGTCTGATAGTGTTTGTTTGCCCTCTCTACCCCCATCTCCTGACGCAACTACCTCGCCCGTGAGTAATCCTATATCTGCCATTTCTTCTCAAAACCTATTGTGTTTCCATCTTCCTGTTGTGCCTTCTCAAGCTGTTGATTCTCCCACTAAAAACCCTTCTCCTTTTAACCCTAATACCTTTCTGCCCCTACCTACTGCTCGAGCTTCTACTCTCTTGGGTTTCCGGTCGTGTTTAAGGCCTGCTTAAGGCGCTGGAGAAAGTGGTCAATTCCCTGAATTGCCCAACGATTGATTCTGAAGCCTATGCGTGATTGATTGTTGCTTCTGCTCAGAGGGTTATGGCTGATACTCCCAGGGACACCCATCCTGCCAAGGCCTCTCTTGTTCCTATGGCTGACCCTTCCAGACGTCAGGATGTTTCTTTGAATGCGCGCTTGCCTCTTAGTTCTTCGGAAATTAAATTTGATTCTCCCAATGACTCCCATTCTGATAAGGTCTTATTTGCTCCTGTTACAGATTCTTCCAAATGGAAAGATTCTTCTTTGATTGTAAATGTTCTTTCCTTGCATGATTCTAATTCCCATCGGTTGAAGTCAGGAGAGGTGCGGACTAATTCTCAGTCTTCTTGGGCTGCCATAGTTCTGAACATGGGAGTTAATCCCAATATTCAGCTTAAATTCTTCCCTCCCCAGTTAGTTGAATGTGATGTGATCACCATAACCCCCTTCTGATGTTATTAAGCAGAGTATGGATGTATGGGGGGCTACTTTGGTTGGATATTTTTATGATAAATCCTTACACTTTCAAGTTGTTAATTTCATCGCATAAAAAATTTGGACTCGTTTTGGTATTTGTCATGTAGCAGGTAATGATAATGGATTTTTCTTCTTCCGGTTGGCATCTAATACCCAAATGGAATCTTGACTAACGGTCCTTGGACATTTGGGGGAAAATCCCTATTCCTCAAAAGATGGAAACCAAGAATGCCCATGTCAAAAGAGGAGCATAAAACCTTCCTGGCTTGGATTACCTTGCTTAATGTGCTTATAGAATATTGGACCCATTTGGGACTCAGTTGGATTGCTAGTACGGTTGAAAAATCGCTTCAGCTAGATGCTAATACGGCAAAAATAAATCGAATGCAATTCGCCCGTGTTTGTGTAGAGGTGGGAGTTGATAATGCACTTTCTGCTAAAATCAGATTGAATACCGTAAAGAATCCTAATCAGATTGAATTGCTGCTGCCTGTAGTGACTCTAATGGAAGAGAAAGTAGACTTGACAGCTTTAATAAGGGCTTCAGCCAAGACTTGTCCATTGCCAGGAGTTCTTCTTCCAATGTGGCTGTAGTCATTAGTGGTGCAGCTCCAGTTTCTTATCCAGATAATATTCGGAAGCTCCAGAGCCAAACTAAGCTGTTGAATTTTATTCTCAGGAAATCATAGGGGCCTAAAAGTTCATCTTCCCCTCCTCCTAAGCTTCATGGTCAATATTGCTTACTGGAATGTTCATGGGATAAATGGTAAGATTAAAGCTTATGAAGTTCGTCAATTTATTATTTCTTCTAGGTATAATATTGTAGGGCTGGTTGAAACCAAGGTTCGTGAAAACAATACTTTGCAAATTACTTGAAATTTAATGTCTCGATGGTATTGGACTATGAACTATTCTGATTCTTCTATCGGGTATATTTGGATAGGTTGAGATCCTAATTTAGTGGACGTAGATGTTCTTTCTAAAGAGAATTAGCTTGTTCACTGTAAAGTTTACTTCAAGTCAGATAAAAAGCTTTGTATTATTTTCTTTGTTTATAGGGCAAACTTTGACATCGAGTGCCGTACTCTGCGGCATAGTCTTCAAGGAAAAAGTCACAAGGTGCGAAATTTGGCGTGGGCTACTTTGGGTGATTTTAATGCCATGAGGTCAATGTTAGAAGGATTGGGGGGGAGAAGCAGCTTATTGGACTTGAACTCGTGTCTTACAGACTGTAACTTAGTTAATGTGAGCCATGATGGCATATTTTATATATGGAATGATGGGAGAGATGGGGCAATGCGTCTCTCAGATCACTTCCCATGCATTTTGCATTCAAAGAAAATGAAGGAGGGGAGGAAAGGTAAATTTTATTTTAATAATTTCCTCACTAAGCATGAGAATTTTATCCATGTAGTGAGGGAGGCATGACAAGAGGAAGGCCAGATTAAAAAATGCTAGATTAATAATTTTATTCGATGTTCCAACTCCTAGCTAGATTAAAAAATGCTAAGAGACTCCTTAAGCAGCTAAACAACCATAATCGAAATATGCATAAGGAGGTTGCCCAGACGCATAAAATTTTGGAGGAAATCCAGATAGCTCGTGCTCAGGGTCCTAGCTACGTGGCACATAAAGAGGAGGAAAGAAAATGCATATCTGCCTACTTCTAAGCGATAGCCCAAGAGATAGAACTCCAGCAGAAAGCAAAACTAAAATGGTTAAGGATTGAGACAAATGTACCAAATTCCGATCCATAAATAAAAACTGCAACCGTAACAGAATTCTCTCACTAGTTAAAAAGGATGGCTCTTCTACTATTTAAATAAAAGTAAAAGATTTGATTGTCGATCACTTCTAGAGTGTACTGGGTATAAGGCGTGTTTCTGGCTCTCTTAACAAAAGCAGGCTCCGTCCTTTCATTCTGCATACAATTCCAAGCTCTATTAGCGAGTCTCTATGTATCCTGGTAAGTGATGAAGAAATCCAACAGGCTATTTTTTCCATTGATGATAATAAAGCACCTGGTCCAGATGATTTCTCCTCTAAATTCTTTAAAGCATCATGGCATGTTGTGGGTCCTTCAGTAATTAAAGCAATCTGGGATTTTTTTATTCACGGAAAGTTCTTGAAGCAGGTTAATACCACTATCAGTAGCTTAATCCCAAAGGTGGGTTCTCCTTCAAAGGTAAATGACTATAGGCTCATATCATACTGCAATGTTATCTATAAAGCCATTTTGAAGATTGTTGCCAACCGTCTCAAACCTACCCTTCCGTTCTCGGTAGACCGTTGCCAAACAGCTTTCATGGCGGGAAGGCAAATTAGTAACAATATTCTGTTAGCTCAGGAGCTGCTCCACAAATATCACACAGGTAAAGGCATTCTCAGTCTTGCTATGAAGGTAGATCTCATGAAAGCATATGATTCTACTCAATGGGACTTTATTATCGTAATATTAGAGATGATGGGTTTCCCGCATCAGATGGTGAAGTGGATTCAACAATGCATCACGACTGCATCCTTCTCCATCAACATCAATGGCGAATATGTGGGTTTCTTTAAGGGAGAGAAGGGCCTGAGGCAGGGTGACCCGTTATCGCCATACTTGTTTGTCTTTACTATGGAGGCTCTCAATGGAATTATTGAAATAAAGGCTCGGCGAAACCAAGACTTCCTGTACCATTGAAAATGTGAACCTACCCGCACCTTAATGTTAGCATTTGCTGTCAACCTTCACCTCTTTACCAAAGCAGAAGCCATGTAGTATCCCAAATATTTTTTTAGAATAAAATTGATAAATTAGTTGCAATAATTATTTTTAATTACTGTTAGGTTTTAAATCTTATAATTGGACTGATCTTTGAGACTAATAAATTAAATGAATTGATCGGTTGGGCCAGGATCAAGCCCCAACTTGTGGACCATCATCTCACCCGAAATCCCAGGTATGTCAGCTGGAGTCCATGCGAAAATATCAGCGTTTCGTCACAAGAACGCGATCAATTCATCGCGTAGTGTTTCGACGAGTAAGCCGCCGATCTGTACACACCTTTCCGGTTCCTCCAGGTTCAGTGGGACTAGATCTGTGACTTCACCGGATTGCACTTGCTACAGGGTTGTCTCATCTCGATGATCGAGTTCCCCAACCATTCTAGTGCTGCCGCTAGGGGCAATTTAAGACATGTAATATGTCCGCTCAGTAACTTGGTCGCCTGACACTTCTCCTACACCGTAAAACGTTGGAACTTCATCTTGAGGTGTGGAATCGAGGTGACTGCCCCAAACGCTGTTAAGCACGGTCTGCCTAGTATAGCGTTATAAACAGAGGGCAGGTCGACTACCAAAAAGGTGAGCGTTCGACTCGCTATTTTTTGATACGTGCCCAAAGTAACTTCCAGTTGGATTGCCCCTCGGATGGACACTAGCTCGTTGTCAAGGCCATACAATGGGCCATCGGAAGGTTTTAATTGGTTCAACTGATAGTCCTTTGAAGAATGCATCTAAGTAAAGCAAGTCCTTTGAACTACCATTATCAATAAACATTCGCTTCAACTGATAGTCGACACTACCGTCTGAAACGAATGCAGATACAAGGGAGTCAGTATAGGGGACATTACATGAGTCAAATCATCATCATTGAATCAAACTGTGTTATCCGTCGTTTGCTGCTTCTTCCTTCCAGTTCGTTGCTTCTTGTCGGCTGGGTTTTTGGCAGGTCCAGTGGTGACCATATTAATCACCCCTACCGCAACTCGGTTTCGGAGAGGAGACAGTTCCTACCCTTCTCCGCCAGTCGCTCCAGAACTCTACCCAGGGCCCTTGACAAACTTGTTGAGGTGGCCTCTGCGAATCAGCTCCCCAATCTCCCTCTGTAATGTCTTGCAATCTTTAGTAAAATGTCCAGCAGAGTGGTGAAAATTGCAGTACTTCGACTGGTTCCCGGTGTCCTTCAGTGGTTTTGGCCACTTCAGAAATTTTTTCCTACAAATCTGCATAAGGACATTTGAGCGTGTGTCCATCAGGGCGTAAAGCTGGTAGGCCTGTGATCTCTGCGTTCTGACAGCCCAGTTCTGTACTGCTTCCGACGGGAGTGATCACCGCCGCTGTATTTTCCTTTTCCCTCTCCAGGGAATGAGCGAGGCTGATCTTCCTGTTCTGGACGTTTTCCTTCGTTGGCCTCCTCTGCCGTTGCGTAAGCTTGGGTTATTGACTTCGCCTCCCGAAAGGTCTGGAGATTCTTGTGGGCCAATTACTTGAAGAAGTCCCTGTAGGTCAGCGCGGAGATGAAACTATCTAATTTCATCTCTTCCGTGATTCGGGGAATCCGCCTGGCCTCTGCCACAAAGCGGTCCCGAAACCTCCGTGAGTTCTCTCCTGACTTCTGCTTGATGTGGGATAGGTGCCACGGTTGCTTTTCTTCCCTTCAGCTCGAGGCATACTGATCCAGGAAGAAATCTGTGAACTCCCGAAAGTTGCTGATGGTGCCTGAAGGGAGGTGATGAAACCAGATGTGGGCATCTCCCTTCAGTGTGAGAGAAAAGCAGTAACACATTGTTGAGTCTTCCAACCCTTATAGACTCAGATGGGTGCGGAAGTAATCCAGATGGTCAATTGGATCATTGCTCCCATCGTATGAGTCAAGAGAAGACATCTTGAATTTGGTGGACAGTGGACGATTTAGGATCTCCGCTGTGAAAGGAGATCTGTCAAGGTCAACAACGTGCTCATCGTCCCTAAACACGCGATTCCAAATCTTATCCACCCGTGGATCTGCGCGAGTAGTATTGGCAGATCTCTTAGAGTTGAGGTAAGCTCTCAACGGACTTGGCAGTCCTGGAGGCTCGCTCCTGAACTGAGTTTCCATTTTCTGCCCAAGAGTATCGGGGATTTTTTCTTTTCGGACTTTCTCCCGGCGTTGTGCTCCCAGAGCGCTCTTCAGGCCTATTCTGGCCTGGTGCGCGCGAAAGGGCTTAGATTTGATTATTCGCCGGCCTCTCGGGCCTTCTGGCCGGATTCTTTTTCCTCGAATTACCTTTTTTGGTGGCCAGTGCAGGGACGGCTATTGGCAGAGCCCCTTGCTGTGGCTGTTCTTGTCAAGAGCAGAGTATTTGGAGCAGACAATTGTTGGTTTGCATCTACTCCATTAGTCGTTGAAAGAAAGGAGCAGGCACCCCGCCTGTCGTCCCATTTACCAAGGTACCAGCAGCGTGGTCCTGGCCAGGAGAAGTGGCGTCTCTAGCGGGATCGCTAGCTTGGGCTCTCGTATTTACCATTACAGATGAGTCTGGCAGTGAAAAGAGAGCATTGTGAGTTATTGTGGTTGGCTTTTTGTAAGCGTTTTTCACAGACGACGCCAATAATGCATCATTAGATCCGAACTTCGAACAGATTCGGGCTGATCCGCTTGTCTGGTTCCAGCTCCGTTCACTGAGTTTGGATCCTGCACACCACTAAAACGAACAGGAGGTCAGTCTGTCGGCGGAAAGTTGTCCCACCGAAAACACTCCGACGCTCAAGTCAGTAAACAGCCTTCGAACTCTGGGAAGGTAACTGAAAATGAGAATTGAGAGGTTGAGTGTGAGAATGCGTGGGTTTCCAGATGAAAGAGAGGCAGTGTCGTCTCTTTAATCTGGATGGTGGGTGAAGGCAATAGGCGTCTGTCAATAGAAAGAGCGCCCGTATGCCTTTGATTTGTGTTCTTTCTCTCAACCTATTAGGATGCTTCGCAGAGAGAGAGAGTATGAAATCGTTTTGGGATGCGTAGTTGAGAGTAGTAGTAGGTGTTGTGTGAGTGGTTATTTGCGTGCCCTGAGCGAAGACCCTATGGCTCTTTTTAATGGCGGTTGGGTGATCTTCCTTGGTTGGAAGGTGTGATTCCCTACACCATGTTTAGGCGGCCTTTCTTATGAGGAAGGCACGCGTTGCCTAATTAGCTGGGATCGTTTCCTTCTCTGGCAGGTAGCGGCTTTCCAAATTTTCTGCCTTCCTTTTGAGTATATTACCGTTGAAAGATTCCACTTGGTAGGAATTGGGAAGATCTAGCGCTTTCCTTATGGGAAAGACACTGATCTTATTAACGTCCTTTTTTGGAGCTGGTTGGAATTATTGAAGGCGTAGGGTTAGGAAAAGAGCGGTTGCTAACCGCTTACTGAAGCGTAGGCCCAAGTGGGCTAGGCCCGTGAAAAGCCTTTTTATTCTTGGCTTATTGCTACGGTGATTCTGGTCAACGTACAAGTTGACCGTCCTGAGCGCAAGTAGGCCATCTGCCTGTGCCTCAATCGGTCAACGCTGGTGTTGACCGTCTGGTGCGTGTTTGGGCCTTTCAGGAATTTGGCCCTCATTTCCTGTTGGGCCAACATTAACCGTCCAACAGTGGATTTGGGCCGCCTTTGACTATTGGGCCAGCCCATTTACAGTATACCTATCAAAAAGAATAGCTTAACATAGTAAGTTTTCGGTTAATTCCTTAAGTTTTAATATTTAATGATTTAAATATTCAGAGATTATTATGAAAATAGTAAGTATTTTTCTGTCAAAAATTAAGTTCTAAAATCTTAGCATTAGTCACATAATTTTTAGTGTAATTATAAAGTTTTGAGTTTTAAATATGTTTAATAAAACGGATCCACAATAACTGATCCAAATAAAAAGGATAAAAGACCCGAATGGGAAAAAAATAAATAATCCAAATGAGAGAAAATGAATGATCTCACTTGAAAGATCACAAGTGAGATATAATGATCCAGTTGGGGCCACCATCGTCAAATTATAAGAATTTATCTCTGAGATCTGTTCTAGTAATTTTAATGGCTTTAGGATGATCTCTTTTATTTGTATTATGCCATATAAGGCTGTTTCTCCTTAGAATATTTCTAAATATTCTTTTTTTTTTGGTAAAAAATTTTTCCCATAGATTATTTCTCAAATT